>PVJA010019927.1:0-37695 GCA_004027025.1 Myocastor coypus
TCTTCTTCTTCTTCTTCTTCTTCTTCTTCTTCTTCTTCTTCTTCTGACACTTTTGCTATGCAGTTTAGGCTGACTTTGAGCTCACTTGTGTAGCTCAGGCTGGTCTCAAACTCACATTGATCCTCCTACCTCAGCCTCCCAAGTGCTGGGATTACAGGTGTGCACTACCACTCTTGGCTTCAAAATCATTTTAGTCCATATCTAAGAGTTGCCAAAGTCCTAACGGTTTCAGCATTGCTGAAAAGTCCAAGTCCCAAGTCTCCTCCAAGATCTAAAGCAAACTCTGAGCTGTGAGACCCTGTACAAATGAAAAAGTAAACACTTCTAACATTCAATGGCACGAGAAAAACATTATCATTCCAAAAAGTACAAACACTATAAAAAACAATGGAACCAAAAGAAGTCCAAAATCTAGAAGGACAAACATTAAGTCCTACAGTTCCCTGTTCAACATCTGAAGCAGTCTGGCAAGTTGTGAGCTCCATGTGGCTGCACCTCTGTGGCACTTTTAGTGGTAGCTCCCACGGCTTCCCTTTCAGGCCGGCTTTGCTGCCTTCTTGCATCTTTTCTTAGATGAGCATTGTTCCTGTATTTTTCAAACTACCTGAGTCTGTTCTGAATTCTAGGCTTCTGACTCACAGCTTCACACAGTGCCTTTCCAGGGCCACCCTGCCTGTCAGTGCAGGCTTTCTTCTGAAGTCTAGGTTAAAGTGTTCTTAACCTCTGAACTGTTGCGTTGTGCATGTGTTTAAGACCAATGCTGTATGGATGAAGCCAAGGCGTGCTGCCAGCTGTAGCAGTAGCCAGGTTTTCTCCTCTCCTGGCTATAAGGATTGGGTGCCTGGGTCACTAAGCACTCTGGCCCTGATTCTGAGGAACAAATTCTTTTTTGCTGCCGCCATTCTGCAGCCTGGCCCTCTGCAGCTTTCCCCTGAAAGCAAAGTTTTTCGCTTTTGCAGTTTTGAGGCTATAAAAAGTGGAGTCCTGCTGCTTCTTGAGATGCCCTCAGGGCATCCTTTCCAGTCTCTTGTTCCTCCTCAGCAATGAAGATTCTCTCAGCTCTATCTTTGCAATCTGAAACTTTATTAGCATTCCACTTCTGACTAAACTCACAACAGTTTACATCGTCCTGCTGAGTTCTGTCCTGTTGATTCTCAATATAAATCTGACTAAAAGTCCCAAACAATAGCCATGCCACTGCATCACCATTTGACTGTCTTGACATTTCTTTTGCAAGATTAATCAGCCCACTATGCTTAATCTCGGTCTCAGGCAAAGTCTCTGGATAGGAGCAAAATGCAGACAAACTTTCTTCTAAGCCATAACACATATTGTCTGGAGTCCAACAACCAGCGCAGTCCTTCTTCTCAGAAGAAACCCCCTTGCCGGGCGTGGTGGTGCATGCCTGTAATCCTAGCACTCGGGAGGCTGAGGCAGGAGGATCAGTGTGAGTTCGAGACCAGCCTGGGCTACAAAAGTGAGCTCAAGGCCAGCCTGAACTGCATAGCGAGACCCTGTCTCAAAAAAGACAAAAAAAAAAAAGAAGAAGAAACCCCCAGCCTAGTCTTTACAGGCAAGATTTCTATCAGCCTTCTGGTCTTCTGAGCTCTTACCAGACTCTCCCATACAGAATAGTTGAAGGTATTCCAATGCTTTTATTTCAGGTGACATCTCCAAATCTTTTCAATCTTTTCTGAAAAGCCATTCCCAAAGGCTCTGGACCCACATGGTCATATACAGTCACAGCAATAACCCCATTTCTTGGTACTAAATTCTATCTCAGCTACTTTTCTCTCATTGCTGGAACAAAATACCTGACACACAAAACTAAGGAAGGAAAGGTTTATTTAGCTCACAGTTAGTGGTAATTTCATTCCATAGTTGGCTGGACCCAAGGCAGAGTGGCACATTACAGAAGGCAGCAGATCATGGTAGTGGAAAACAGCAAAGAGAAAAAGCCAAAGGAAAAAGCAGCAGCGGCTGCAGTTAGCAAGCCTCTCTCCCTTCCCTATATTGTATGCAGATTATCCACCCCAGGGCGGGTATAACACTCCCACCATAATCTCCACATTGGATCATGAATTAATGACATCATGATGCTTTGGGGGGATAACTAGGCACAAACCACAATAGGCACAGACACAGGGAGACCTGATCATCTACTCTTCTGAGGATGTTGCATCCTAGAAATCACTGAAAGACTTGGCAACAGTGACTACTGCTATGAACTTAGTTGTTTTGATGGTGAGGGGTGATCTGTGGACATTTGGGGATGAGTTGGTAAGTAACGCATTCACAATGTTGAGTCCACACCGTGTCCTTTTGTCATCAGCCAGAGCTTTTCTACACCTAAAATGTTTAAAACCTAAAATTCTACTTTTGGACTGTGCTTCCTTTTCTGGACTTTCTTCCTGGACTCATCCTACTTCCAGTGTCCATTCTCCTCATCCCATTAAGCCTTCGTCCCCAGCCAATGGCCTGTAATTTAAGGGTTGGAGATGTAGCTGAGTACAAAGACCCTCAGTTCAATCTGAGTACCAAAAACATAGGTGCAAACTGAAATTGATTTTTCCAGTCTAGGGGTATTATTCGACACACAAGGAAGCCCAGCCTCAGGGACAAGTGGCTCAGCTAAGGTTAAAGGGCTATTTAGTAGTGGGAGTGGCTGACGAAGCGTTTGCATCAGTGCAGTTCATATTGCCAGCGCTTCCTCCTCCATTACTGCTCAGTCTAGCTCTTATTTTTGAGGTGACATCAGTTCTTTGCTGGTCCAAACATTAGAGTCTTATTGTCGTCACTGTTTTTGCAGTACTGAGAATCCAACCCCAGGTCCTGTGAAGGCCAAGTTAGTGCTCTACCTTTAGCCTCAGTTTAGACAAATTTTGCTCAGGCCCCTGAACCCTCTCAACCACCTGTGTGTTTCCCTGTAATGTCCACATCTGCACCAAAGAATTCCCCACCCAACACCTGTGTCCAACCACTGTGGACACCTACGCTACTTCTAATTCTCTGTTGTTCCCTAGGAAATGTCCAGCAATGTTAGCTAGAACCGTATTAGGTTGGTTTATTAAGAATCCTTGTTAAGGGCCTGGCAGGATGGCTCAGTGGTCTAAAGCGCCTGCTTAGGAAAGCTTAGGCAGCTTCAGGGACTGTGGTTGGATCCCCAGCACCACATGCTGTGCCAGCCCGCCCCTCAGGGCAGGCTGAGCCGGCCATAAAAATAAATAAACAAACAAACAAAAGTTCTGAAACAAAAAAAAAATAAAATAAAATAAAAATTCTTTTAAAAAAAGAATCCTTGTTAAAAAAGAATCTTTATCACATCTGATGTTTCTACCTAGTAATGGTACACACACACACACACACACACACACACACACACACACACACACACACACACACCATGCACTCTTGGGCTGTAATTTCGTAAGCTATATTTGGAGCTGAGCCCAGCCTCTCTCCCCCACTGCAAGCGGTCCTTTCCCTCTTATGGCGGTTCTGAGAATGACTTCCTCAGTTTAACAAGGATCACTGGATCATTTTCTCCTGTTATAGTTGCTGATGAAGAATCCACTTTCTTACAAATGCCAGCTGTTGGCCTGATGTTTGCCTCACACACATACCCTCTCAGCTGGTCTATACTCTGTGCTTCCTGCATCTTTTCATCTCTGGGGAGAGGAGCCCTTGGCAACTAGACATCAGGGAACACGTAATCTCCTGTCTGGCTCCATTCCTGCTGCCTCTGTAGCCAGTTCTTCAATGGAAAAGAGTCTTCTTGCTTGATTCTCCCTTACATTTTTTCCTTGCTTGTAAAAGTGATGCTATGTGTGCCTGCATGTGTGTGTTTGTGTGCGTTTGAATGGATATGTCCCCCTAGATTCTTTATTTTGGCATTGGAGATTTTTTTTTGGTGGGACCAGGGTTCGAACTCATGACTTTGCGCTTGCCAGGCAGGCACTTGTGCCACAGAGCTATCTCCCCAGCCCCTCAGATTCTTTTTTTTCTTCTTTTGTCTTTTTGAGACGGGGTCTCGCTATGCAGTTCAGGCTGGCCTTGAGCTCACTTTTGTAGCCCAGGCTGGTCTCGAACTCACACCGATCTTACTGCCTTAGCCTCCCAAGTGCATCTCAGATTCTTTATTTTAGCAAACAACAAAAACCTGGTTTTGAAAACTTTCAATTAGGAATATCTCCTGCATTAAGATTTGGCCAGGTATTCTGTCTTTGTCAGTGTCAAAGATAAACCTGGTTGGTGAACATGGCCTTAAAGACAGATTTACTTTATTTTTTGAGTTAATTTTATTGGTACGTTTTAGAAATGTATAATGATAAAATTCTTTTTTTTTTAAATTTATTTTTATTTTATTTATTTATTTTCTCTGTTATTTGGATCTGCCAAGCTCTCAGTGGATCAAGGTGCCAGGGTACCTGTAACTTCAAAATCCCTGGAAAGCTTATGGAAAAAGCTTAGTGCCTCCGAAGTTCTGATTCAGCAAGTTGAGTCAAGGCCCTGTAATCTGTGGTCATCCCATTTCTACACAGGAAATGCTGATGTGTTTCACATCCCATAATTTAAGGTACGCTGCCCAGCCAACAAGGATGTGATGCTGCCACCAAAGGAAGGCATGCTGGGGATCGAATCCCCGCCCCTGTGTCTGCCTAGGCTTTAATCTGCTGCGCTGTCTGGTCGGCCTTTTGTTTCCTTTTATTGCTATAACAACTTCTTAAAACCTTGGTGGCTTAAAAATGACACCCATTTATTCTCTTCAGTGAAATCAAAAGCTAGTTCATTGAAGAGATGAACAAAAACGACAAAATTCAATCAAGAAGCAAGAACCAAAATATTAGAATTGGAATACAAGAGAAATATTGCTACTGGTCTGTCATTTAAAAAAGATCATGAAGGAATCCTCTCGACAACTGTATACAATAAATTAGGTTATGAAAAAAAATTAATTCCTATGGAGGTTTAATGTATCCTGAAAGAGAAGTTCAAGTTCAGATAGGCTCTACTACCTTCCACCAAATATTTTGAAAAGAATCAATTTCAATTTCTCACAAATTCTTTTTAAAAACTAAAAGAGAGAATGGGACATTTCCCAGTTCATTCAATGACATCAGTATTGTTCTAATATTGATATCCGACAGACATCACAAGAAAAGAAAACTACACATTTAGGGTCCAGCGGGATGGCTCAGTGGTCTAAAGCACCTGCTGGGGAAAGCTTGGGCAGCTTCAGGGACCTCGGTTTGATCCCCGGCACCACATGCTGTACCAGCCCTGCCCTCAGGGTGGCCTGAGCCAGCCATAAAAATGAGTGAATAAACAAACAAAGGTTCTGAAACAATAAAAAAATAAATAAATAAAACAAAAAAAGAAAACTACACATTCATATCTCTTGTGACTTTAGACACAGAAATCATGACAAAAAGTGCATTTTATTCCAGGAAGGCAAGATTGGTTCAACCCCCAAAGATCACTGACAGTGATGCCTCAGTTCACACACTCAATTCTCTCCACAATTCTGGTTACAAACCAAACTGGATGAGAACCAAATCAAATTTCTCCAAATGGGCAATACTGAACATAGCCACTGAGCTCAATTCAACTCTCATCTAACTTGGTTTGCAATTGGAATTGTGGAAAGAATCAAGTTTGTGAATTACACATTGTGTTGAAAAGTAATTGGTAAAATCCAACATCCTTTCTTGGTAAAAGTACAAACCACATGGAAGGGATCTTCCTCAGTCTGATAGAGGACATCTAGGAAAAACCCACAGCCAGCATAATGCTGATGGGAAAAGACCACGTGACTTCTAAGATTGGCAAAGAGCTAGGAGTTACTTGTCTGCTGTCATCCCTGGAGGGTCTGGTAAGGCAATTAGGTGAGAAGAGAAAATAAGCCTCAGATTAGAAAGGAGGCTATAGCTTGTGCCGCCATATGCCTGTAATGCCTGCACTTGGGATGCTGCAGCAGGAGGCTGAGTTCACAGCTACACACGGAAACACTGTGTCAGAAGAAAGCAACAGAGGTGATGGGGAGATAGCTCTGAGGCACAAGTGCCTGCCTGGAAAGTGCAAGGTCATGAGTATGAACCCTGGACTCACAAAAAAAAAAAAAAAAAAAAAAAAAAAAAAAAAAAAAAAAAAAAAAAAAAAAAAAAAAAAAAAAAAAAAAAAAAAAAAAAAAAAAAAAAAAAAAAAAGCGACAAAAGAAGATGTAAAATTTTTTTCTATTCATACAAACGTACTTTAAAATTCCTCTTTAATTCCCTAAAACTTTATGAAGGAGGCTGAGGCAGGAGGATCAGTGTGAGTCTGAGACCAGCCTGGGCTGCAAAAGTGAGCTCAAGGCCGGCCTGAACTGCATAGGGAGACCCTGTCTCAAAAAGAGAGAGAGAGAAAAAAAAGATTAACAAAGGGAAACAGATTGCAAGATATAAGATCAATATGAAATACATATATTTCTATATATTTATGATAAGCTAAAATAAAATGAAAGAAATAATTTCATTCGCAATAGCATCAAAATGAATAAAATATATAAAAATAAATTTAATGAAAGAAGAACAAAAGTTTGTTCTGAAAACTTCAAAATATAGCTTAAAAAAGATTAAGGGTCTAAATAATTGGAAAGACACCCCATGTTTGTGGATGGGAGACATAATATCAAGGTGGCAATAATCTTTCAAGTGACTCAAAGTAATATTTATTAGAATTTCTGCTCAATTCTTTGAAGAATTTAAAGAATTCATAAAATTCTTACAGTTATAAAATTCATACAGAATTTCAAGTGACTCAGGATAGCCAAACAATGTCAAAAAAGCAGAGTTCATGCTTCCTAGGTTGAGAACCTCCAAAGCAGTAGTAATCAAAACAGTGCGTAATTGGCACAAAGACAGAGACTTAGATCAATAAAGAAGATTTTATGGTTCAAGAATGGTTTCTCCCATAGGAATGACAGTAGGGCAATTGAGTAGCCAGGCACAATAGAAGGATACTGTAACCCCCCCCCCATATCATTTACAAAATTGAACTCCAAATGAGTTGAAGACTGAAGTGCAAAAGATGGAAATGTAAAATTAGTAGAACAAAACCTAGGGGTGAGTTTCCATGGCTCTTGGCTTGACCATGGGTACTTAAGTATGACACCCAAAGCACAAGCAACGAAAACAAACAAACAAACAAAAATTGAGCTTTACTAAAATGGAAAACTTTTGAGCTTCTCTGGGCGTGGCGGTGCACTTCTCTACTCTCACCACTCTAGGGAATGAGGCGGGAGAGTTGTTTGGAGTCTGAGGGGAGCCTGAGTGAGCTGAGAGCCAGCCTGAGGTACCGAGCAAGACCCTACATTAAAAATAAAAAATAAAGGAGCTGGGGAGATAGCTCCGTGGCACAAGTGCCTGCCTGGCAAGTGAAAGATCGTGAGTTTGAACCCTGGTCCTGAAAAAAAAAAAAGTCAGACTAAAAATAAAAAATAAAAATAAATAAATAAATAAATAAATCTTTGTGCTTTGGGTGACTGAAAAAGCAGAGTTAGGCTTGTGGTGCATGCCTATAATCCCAGTACTCAGGAGGCTGAGGCAGGAGGATCGCTGCCAGTTCAAGACCCATCTGGGCTACAAAGTGAACTCAAGGCCAGCCTGACCTGAGCAGGAAGATCCTGTCTCAAAAAATATTTTTTTAAAAAAAGGCATTGAAAAGACAATCTGTAGAGCTGGAGACAACTTTGTGAGTGATATATCGGATAAGGGACTCATATCTGTAATATATGAAGAACACCTATTCAAAAAAAGCCTAATTAAAAATACCCAAGTAGGGCTGGGGAGATAGCTCCATGGCACAAGTGCCTGACTGGCAAGTGCAAGGTCGTGAGTTTGAATCTTGGTTCCCCCTCCCCCTCAAAAAATATCCAAGGATTTGAACAGATATTTCTCCAAAGAAGACAAAGAAATGGTCAGTAAGCACAAGAAGAGATGTGTGACCGTAGCCATTGAAAAAAATACAAGTAAAAACTCTACCCATTAAGACTGCTATAATTAGAAGGTCAGACACAATAATCCTTGGTGGAGATATTAGACCCCTTACACAGTTTTAGTGGGAACATAAAATAGTGCAGGCACTTGTGAAGAGTCTGGCAGATCCTCAAAGACCTAAACATGAAATGGCCATTTCACTAGAAATCCCACAGGTATATTCCTGACAAAAATGAAAACACGCCCACACAAAAACTTGTCAGTGTTTATAGCAGCAATATTTATAACACCCCACAGATGGAAACCCAACTCAGCACCTGCTGATGAATAAGTAACGGAAATGTGTCTCCTACCCACACAGAGGAATGTCACTTGGCCACCACAATGGAATGAAGTTTTGAGGCATCAGGCCCAGTGAAAGAAGCTATCACGAAAGAACACGTGTTATATGATCCATACATGGAATGTCCAGCCTGGGCAAATTGATAAAAGAGTCAGAAAATGAATTAGCGGCCACTTGCAGCTAGTTGTATGAGGCATGGGTAGGGACAATGACACGGATGACTGCTAAAGGATACAGGATTCCTTGTGGGGTGATAAAAATATCCTAAACTTAATTGTGACGATGGTGGCAGACTTCGAACAGGTTTTAAAATGTTGGAGTGTGTATTTTAAATCCGTTATTGTGTAGTGTGTGGGTTATAGCACAATGAGGCTGTCAAGAAGAGGAAGAGAAAGAAGAGGAGGAGGAGGAGGAGGAGACAGATGATGGGGACGAGGACGGCAGCAGCAACTGTGAAGGGCAACATACAGAGTGACGTAAGGTCAATGACTAGCCGCTAGAAAGCCAGGATTCAGAGAAGTGCTCTAAACCAGCACTGTCCTTTGACATTTCAGGGATGCCAGTATAGATGCCACAAGACACATGTGGATATCGGCCACCTGAACTGTGTCCAGGGAGACTCAGGAACTGGAATTTACAATCTGTTTCTGTGCTTTTGCATTATGGATTTTCCAGTTTCAAGAACATAATTTCTGAGTCCTGCACTTCACGAATTGTGGGAAAGATTCTTAAAACTAACTAAAACAACAGTTAAAGTACTAGTTAACCTAAACCTCCCCTGACCTTCGCAGGGATAACTTGATAGGGAGAATGATACCTCAGGAGGTTCTTGAATCTAAGGACATGGAAATGGCCTCTGTGTTGGCTGCCTTAAGTGGCACGTGGGACATCTGCCATGCCCCCCCCCCAGCTCTGTCCATGCTATACGAGTGGTGGACTCCCTCATACCCACACCGTAATCCCAACAGGAAGTCAGCACTGACTGGCCGGGGCCCTTCTCACAGAGGTCTTCCACAGCTGGTCTCTTGCCAACCCTCCTATCCCCACCCAAAGCCCACCCGTAGAGAAAGAACCTGTGGTCCTGTATTAACTGCTGGTCAGGAGCTGAGCAGAGAGCTATTTTTAAATGAATAAAGAAGCTTTCAACATGAAAAGAGAGTGTGTATTAATTGGTGAAACCTCCAGCACGAGCCAGCCCACGCCATACCAGATGTGCAGGCTAATCACATCCCTCGTAGGCTGAAGAGGTGTGCAGAAATGCAACCTGGAACAGGCAGGCCATCCTGTCTCCGCGGGGGACCAGCAAACACAGCTGGGAAGTGTTTCACATTCAATACAGCTCTCATTTTGATAATTTCTAGAGGTTACAGAACACATTAGTAAGATGATGAATCTCAAAGACACCCCAATTGCAAGAATTTCTAAAGAGGGCCAGAGAGAGCTCAGTGGCCTAAGCACCTGCCTGGCAAGCGCAAAGTCCCAAGTTCAATCCCAGGTACTACAAAAAAAAAAAAAAAAAAAAAAAAAAAAAAAAAAAAAAAAAAAAAAAAAAAAAAAAAAAAAAAAATTTCTAAAGAAATGATGCCAAAATGCATCATGCCTTCAGTGTATGGTCCTTTAAGGGGAATTTTCCAGTGAACAGAAATAAAGTGAGAGATTTGGCTGGATAAGTGAAACTGTACATTACATTCTATAACCTCTTCTGTTGATATTTTGCTTTATTTTGTGGCACTGGGGATAGAACCTCATGCATGCTAAGCCTGTGTTCTAGCATTGAGCCATAATCCCTGCCCTTGTAGAGATAGTTTAGAGAAATTAGTCTTTGCTAAAATACATTGTGGGGCTGGGGAGATGGCTTAGTGGAATAAGTGTTTGCCTGACAAGCACAAGGCCCTGAGTTTGATCCCTGGTACCACCAAATAATAATAATAATAATAATAATAATAATAATAATAATAAAGGTAACAAATAAAGTAAAATGTGAGGTGCTATAAATACATATTTTAAAACATATTCTTTTACAGAAAAAAGAGACAGAAACTGAACAAGCAATAATTTTTTTGTCTTGGAAAAGGAATATTTTAAATGAGAAGAAAGCTTACATAGTTATTAAAATAGTCATCAAAAGGTGTGTGTGAGGCCAGGGAGACAGCACAGTGGCATAAGCTCCTGGGTGGTATGAGCGAGGTCCTGAGTTTGATCCCTGGTACCAAAAACTAAAAAAATTTCAACAAGGTGCATGCATTTTAAAACACTGTGAATATCCTTAACACCTATACCTGTATACTAAAAAGTGGTTAAGACAGTGAAAAAGGGTACACAATATCTGAGGTGGAGTATTTCTTAAAAAGTTGAACTGTACTTTGTATAAACAACTAAGTCATTAATACAAATGTAAAAAAGTATTTCTTTTTCTAATTTGAAGTTATTCTTCTCTCTAGAAAGTATTTTGGAGAGTGGGCCAGAGATAGCTCAGTGGATTAAAGTGCCTGCTTAGGCAGAGCACAGCGGCCTGGGCTCGTCCCTGGCGTGCCCCCCTGGCCCTGCCCCTGGCGTGCACTGAGGCTACAGTTGAGCCTGAACGTGGTGGCGCCAGCCCATAGTCGCAGTGCTTGGCAGGATGGCTCAGTGTTCTAAAGCGCCTGCTTGGGAAAACTTGGGTGGTTGTAGGGATCGCGGTTCAATCCCCTGCGCCAGTCCTGCCCTTGGGGCGGGCTGAGATGGCCATAAAAATGAGTGAATAAACAAAGGTTCTGAAACAAGAAAAAAAAAAAATTCAAAAAATACATAAAAATAAATAAAGTACATCGGGGTTGAAATCTTAAGCAAGATATATAGTTTTAACAATTCTGGGCAAAAAGAAGTACAAGAAAATTATATAAAAATGCATTTGCAAATTTTCATTATATTCCCCATGAATTATAAATTCTGCTTAAAGGGATTCCATATTCACTCAGCTTTTGGGTTATAGTTATAAATCCTGGGTATTAACTGACGCCTTCTCAGATATACAACGTGAAGACATCTCCCATTCTGTGAGCTGCCGTTTTCCTCTCTTGGTTAAGTGACTCAATGTACCAAAGCTTTACATTTGACATGGGGGACATGAGGCATTAAGCAAATTAAAAATATGAAGTCTTCGAATCCATAAAAACAGGAGCTTTCTTTCTTTCCTTCCTTCCTTCCTTCTTTCCTTCTTTCTTTCTTCCTTTCTTTCTTCCTTCCTTCCTTCCTTCCTTCCTTCCTTCCTTCCTTCCTTCCTTTCTTTCTTTCTTTCTTTCTTTCTTTCTTTCTTTCTTTCTTTCTTTCTTTCTTTCTTTCTTTCTTTCTTTCCTCCTTCCTTCCTTTCTTTCTTTCTGTTTCCTGGCGATCTTTGTTGACTTCTTTCCCATGCTCTAGGCTTTCAGTGTGCCTGCTTTTTGCTTCCTTGGTTGGGTATGTTCCCATGTTATTGTTATAACACTATTGTAAATTGGATCATTTTGTGTTTTCCAAGACTGCTCGTTATTAGTACACAGAAATGCAACTGTTGTGGGGTGCAGGCTTTGTGTTCTGCAACTCTGTTGAAATGTTTGTCAATCCAGGTAGAGTTGTCTTGTTACTCCTGTTGACTCTTTAGACTTTTCTACATCCCTTGTGAGAAGAAAGATTTTTCCCTTTTTACCCCAGATGCCTGGTATTCCGTTTCCTAGCCCGATAGTCCTTGAGACTTACAATGCAGTGTTGAATGGGAATGGCTAGACCCACTTTCCTCGTTTCTGCTACTGCAGGATCTGATTGTGTGTGTGTGTTGGGAGGGTGTTTACTGGGAATTGAAGCCCAAGCCTTAGCACTGAGTTTCATCCCCAGCCCTTTTAATGTTAATTTAATTTAATTTATTTCTATTTAAAATTACTTATCTATTTATTCATTTGGTGCAGGATCTCACTGCACAGCTCGGGCGCATAGTGAGCCTCCTATCTCAGCCTCCCCAGTGCTGGGATTACAGCTGTGCACTAACATACCCAGTTTAGGTGGCTAGCACAGGGTGCCCAGGTTTCAGGACGTGCACAGTATGTGGCACCAGGGATCAAACCTGGGCCCTTGTACTTGCCAAGCAGGCACTTAGACTGCTCAGCTATCTCTCCAGCCTTTTATTTTTTACTTTGGGATAAGGTTTTGCTAAGCTGCCCAAGCTGGACAGAACTTTGTGATCCTCCTGCCTCAGTCTCCCAGAATGATGGAATTATAGACTAAAGCCTCTTGTTGAGCACAGGGTCAGGTGAGCCTCCCACAGTCTTCCTTCCACTCAGTGTCCCTGGCTGAGGCTCACAGAGGCAAGAGGAAGGTGGATTTCTGTCTTGGCAGCCACAGCCTGCAAAGCCCTGGAGGTGGGGGCATTCCCAGGGGCAACATGGCAAAGCTACTCCCATAAGCAGCATCTTCCAGCTACAGGTACCCAGGTTGACCAGGCTATTGCCCCCTGGCCAAAGTCCAGGGCCTGATTTGCTGGTCCAGGTCTGGGGTGGTGACCACAGCTGCTTTGAACTTGGAGGACAGCAGAGGACAGGACCCAAATTGGGGGCGGGAAGTCTCCATCTTACCCTAGAGTCCTCCCAGGAAGCAGAGGCTAATTGCCCTAGCCTGGAGGGGCCTGAATGGGAACTCCTACCTTTCTGAGTCTCCTTTGAAGCTAGGCCCAGCCCTTGGCTCTAACAGGCTCCACCATGGAATGGTTTCACAGAGCATGGAGGGCTCCCTGTGGCCACAGGAGATTGAGACCCTGCCCTGGGAAGCCTGACCACCTTGCTTTGAACCCAGCTCGGCTGCCTCAGAATTGTGCATGATCAGCAAAAGTCACCGGAAACACGCCTGCTTCCTCATCTGTCGAACAGGGCAGTGGCAACGATAGTGCCTGCCTTGTAGGTCAGATCTGGGGCAGGAGAAGACAGGCAGTTGGTATTTAGTGGCTGTAGAGCTCCAGTTCTGCAAGATGAGTGCAAGGGGTGACGGCTGCACACAGCATGAATTCGCTGCACAGAGCTGTGCACTTAGAAAGGTCAGGATGACAGACTTCACTTCGTGTGTACTTCATCACAATTAACCAAAAAAAAAATTTTTTTTTTTTCGAAAGCTCCCAGGAAGGAATACAGAGATCACTGGTATTCTCACCTAGAAGAACGCACTTCCTATCATTAACTGGGTGACATCGTGCAACCTGCTTGCTTCCTCTGGACTTAGCGTCCTGGGCCAGAAATAGCACTCACTGCAAGGACAGATGCAAGGCAGATGCAGGGGAAGCCTGTCTGCTCTGCTGCTTACCTTGGGCGTCGCTTCCTCGCTGCAGTCCAGATCCTTCTTCCTGCTGGCACACACCCTTCCCCTTGCTGGCACAGACTGTCTAGCTTCCACCACTGACCTTGGGCTTTCCCGGTACAGATCTGGGAAACAGGCCTGCCTGAAACATCATGGGCTGCAGGCCTCCAACTGGAGTTGTGTGAAGCACCGCTAGGAGCTTTAGGTCTTCAGCTGGACTCGTGTAGAGCATTATTGTAGGACCCAAGCCTTCAGCTGGAGTCTTTGGTCTTTAGTGTGTGGACAGATTTCCTGTACTGTCTTTGTATATGATTCTTTGGGTGATTATTAGAAAATAGTTCTATATGGGGCTAGGGAGATAGCTTGGCAGTCTAAGAAAATAATTCTGTTAACTATGTGTCCTGTATTGTATTGTTCTCTTGCAAAACCCCAGAAACATGGCAATGTATTTCTTCCACCATATTTCCTGACTTAGAGCCAGCCAGCCAAACCATGGACTGACCTATCCCAAATTGTGAGTCAAGTTAAGCCTCAGAGCTGGGGAAATAGCTCAGTAAAATAAGTGCTTGCCTAGCAAGTGCCAGGTCCTGAGTTCAATCCTTGGTACCAATAAATAAATAAATAAATAAATAAATTAATTAATTAATATAAACCTCTCTTCCTTTACATTGTGGGTATTGGGTAGGTTATGTCATTGTAATGGTTTGTGTCTAGAAGTCCCCCAAAGCCTCATGCAGTCACAGGGCGGGTTTGTTGGGCTTGTAGAGTTTTTGGTTGATCTATGGTCCAATGCTGGGAATATAGGTGTGAGTGTTACACTACTCTGGGGTAGGCAGCCTGCATATAGCATAAGGGAGGGACAGAGGCCTGCTCTTGCTGTTTTTGCGGTTTTTTGCTGCCATGAGCTGCTCTGCCTTGGAGCCAGCCAAGCATAGACTGAAATCTGCACACACTATGAGCTAAATAAACCTTTCCTTCCTTAATTCTGGGCATTGGGTATTTTATGTCAGCAATGAGAAAAAAAGAACCAGGACAGCAATGAGAAAACTAATGCAGGCTACCTTTAAGATTCTTCTAGAAGCAAATACTGGCTTCTTTCTCAGCTTGTCTGGATCAGGTACCCACCTGCCCCAGGGAAGCCCTCCTTGCCTTCTTGGGTTCGGTGTATAGTTTCAAAATACACAATTAAAGGGAAATTATGTTTCCATCTTAATACTAATAGTAACATTTCACAGGTGGACTAACTTTACAGTTGGCCAATAAAGAACTAATCTCACAGTCTTGTTTTACCATTTTAAATTTTAAGCACAAACACAGAGAATGATAAAAGTCAAATGAGGTCTATTCTTTGTCTCTGCCATCACGGTGTTTTCATGGTTTATTTTAAGGCCACTGTTAGACACCGAAGTCAGAGGTAGTTGGAGTATGCTCCAAGCTCAAAAATCTTCTGAAATTATGCTGGAGCAAAAATGAACAGGGCCCAATCTACATGGCAAGGCATCAGGGAGTTCTCTGCATTCATTTCCAGAGAGGATACATTGATTAATGAATGGGTAGGTAAGAAAATAGGCCAAATTCTAACTTACACATATGGTAAAATTCAGAGGTAAATTGCAGAAATGACTCACAACTTCAAAGAATAAAAGAGTTTTTTATGAAGTAGTATTGTATCATTTAACACGATTTAGACTTGCTCACACCCTGGGATATGAAAAAATGAACTTTCAGCCAGTTGTGTTTAAATCTACTACACATGATACAAAAAGAAGATGAGGGGTGGCTTCCTCCTCTCCTTGCTGTGGCCTAAAGTTACACTGTCTGTGTCTCTGTCCAAGCTGCCCTGATGTAAATGAGCGATCTTGGCCTTAACTGTTTTTATTTCAGGTTCAGTTCTCAAGAGCGAAGCGATCTCAAAATGGAAAGTCTACTAAATGCTTTCCTTTGGACATCAGTGGTTAGGATTTTGAGGACATGATTTATTAGCTGCATATCTGGGAAAAACCAGATGTTGGCTTCCCAGTCCAGGCACAGGAAGGCAGAAAAGCGAGAACAAACAGAACAGAACAAAACACCCCAGAAAACCTGACCTTTTCAGGTTCCAGATTAGTGTTTGGTGCCCTCTGGTGGAAGGTTGAAATTATAAAATGCTGTGCAAATTAGGACTAGTGAGCCCTTAATTACAAACATTGCCTCAGCCTTACAAGCCTTCCCAATTCAAATTTATTGACTAGAGATGGAACCCAGCAAGCTTAAGTAAGGCGACCACAGCCACACACCTAGGAAGCAGCAGTTCTCTGGGGTGCTCCATGCCTCAACAGCGCAGGAGGGCCTAAGGGGTGCCCACCCCAAACCGCATTTAAGCTCTATAGCAACTTGCCTAATGGTGACGGTACAATCTGAAGCAGTTTCCTAAAGATCTTTTTTTACATACTGTGGCTTACTTTCAGAAGTAGACCACTAGGGCTTAGTTGGCCATATATTTTTCTGATGTTTGTTTCTTTTTTTATCTTGACACATTCTGATTCTGCACTTCAGAGACCTATAATAATAACTTAGACTTCTAAGAAGCATGGGTGCTAGACATGCATGCCTGTCATCCCAGCGCACAGGGAGGCTGAGGTGGGGAGGTTCCAAGTTCAAGCCCTGCCTTGGCAAATGAAAAGACTTAGTGAGCACCTGTCTCAAAATTAATTAATTAATTATTTTTAAAAAGGGGACTGCGGATGGGGCTCAGTGCAAAGACCGTGGGCTCACTCTCCAGTGCAGAAACAAGCAAAAGGCAAATAGTTACTTAGTCATTGGGCAACATGCTCATCTTGAGACTTTGGAGGAAGATTCCACCAGCGGGGACATTTCATGAGATAGCACGGTGTCCTGCATATCACCCCCACATTCCGTGCCCTAAAGGAACTGTACTGCCCTTGGTGATAAGTAAGGCCTGAGGGATTTGCAGGAGTACCCTAGCCCCATGTTCCCCCTTGTGTCCCAGCCCTCCTCAAAACCAGGGTTTGTCTCTGTCTCCCATCTTTCAAAATTCAGTCACCTCTATTGAGAAACACTGGCTTTTATCCCCTCCCCACCCCCAGTTGCTCTGCTGCTATCTCAGGCTTGACCCTTCTAGAGACGAGTCCCTGGTCACCTGAACCATCCTGCATCCAATGTTGTTCCCTGTGAATAGCTCTAAGAATCCATTTCCTTGTGTACTACAGGAAAGCTCGGCCTCTTTTGAATGCAGAAAATTTGAGCTTAGTGTGAGGCCAACAGATAGGCAGGTGCTGGCCATTGAAAAGGTGTTTTGTGGTCCCTGTCACTGGGAGGAGGGGACGTCACATCCTGGGGACCACAGACAGAAGTGCTAGGCTTGGATGTGAAGGCAGGGCAAGAGAGAAGAGCGAGCAGGATCCTGACTGCGGTTCTGTGGACCATCACACCAAGGAGAAATTTCAGTGGGTGTGAGCAGAGGGGCTGGCCCTGCTGGTTGGAGCCTAGCCCTGGACAATGAGGCCACGTACAGGGTGACCAGAGCTAGCCCACTTGGGACGTGATGGGGTGAGGCTTGCTTGCACTTGAAATGTGTGCCTGGCTCGTGTGCAAGTCCTGTGTCCTCTCTAGGAACCTGCAACCGCTCCTTTTGCCCTCAGTTGTACCTCGGACCTGGCGCCTTTGTGTGAACTGCTGCCAACCCACAGTGCTCTCCCCTGATGTGGGGTCGTTGGAGGTGGCTCTGGGCATGAAGCAGTCATGTACCTGCTGCTTCCTGAGGTGTTTGTGCAGACTGGGACGTGGGAAATCTGCTGCCTCTGGATTATATTCCTCCTCCCTTGGTTGTGGTGAAATAGTCTGACTCCTGCTCCTTGGCTTATTCACTCAGGAGCCCAGAGTGACCAGAAATGACCCCCACTGTGCCCCAGCACAAGCCTGCCCCACCTTGGGCCATTTGCATTTCTCTGCTGCCATAGATGGTCAACATTTCTGTAGACTTCTCTATTTTTTTCTTCTCAGAGGGGTCTAGTTGTTCCAGTGACCCATTTCCTCATTGGGTCTTTTTTATGGGATCTAATTCCTTGGAGTTCTTTTCATACTCTAGACGTCAGTCCTCTGTCCGAGGAGTGGCTAAGGGTTTTGCCTGTTCTTGAGGCTGTCTCCTCACACTGGTGGTGGTTTCCTTTGCAGAGCAGAAGCATTTTGACGTGATATAACCCCACTTGCTGCTCCTCGCACAGCTGGGGTTCTGTCAGCAAGTCCCTGCCTATGCCTGTGCCTTCAAGAGTCATACCCACTTTATTGTCGAACAGATTTTTAACATTTATATCTTTGGTCCATTTGACATTAGTTTAGTGCATGGCGAGACACATGTGGACCCAGATTCAACCTTCTATATGTGGACAGCCAACTTTCCTAGCACCTCTCATTGAAGAGGTGATCTTTATGCTAGCATATTTTTGTACCATTTGCCAAAGAACAGATAGCTGAGTGTGCCTGGAGCTGTGTCTGCATCCTCTGTTCTGTTCCATTGAGCCACGGTTGTTTCTGGGCCCAAACCATGCTGTTTTATCATTGTAGCTTTGTAATATATTTGGAACCCAGAAAAAAAGAATCCTTATCTAGCTCCATAACCTCCCTAATGTCAGCCCATCCACACTGTAGACCCGAGGCAGACAGCTTGAAGAACCTGTTAAAGATCCTGCAGGTGGGTGGTGCCATCAGGGACCTAATCAAGTCACACTCTCACACTACAAAGGCCCGCCAGGATCTCGCCAGTAGGATCTAGGGGCTCATAGACATGGAGCCTAAAGCCTACTGGAAGGGGACCTAGGCCGAACAATGACCACCAGGAACCAGGAAGCTTGTGAGATGGTCATAGTGCACGGGAAGCTGCAGGGAAATCCTTGCTAAACCAGGTCCAGTTTTGTTCAGAGGTGACAAAGTAGAGGCAGTCAGCAGGGCCCCTCCCAACACTAGCAAACAGAGGTCCCCAAGTAGCCACCAATAGGGGTTCCATGCTTTGAAGGGAGACTTGAACAAGACCAGCACCCAGAACCCTCTCTGTCTTAGTCATTTTCCTGTCACCAAGACACAATAATCTTTGAGCACAACTTAAGGGAAAAGAGATTTATTTGGGCTCACTCTTCAGTCTACTTGCAGGCTCTGGCAGAATGGCCTGGCGGAGAAGAGCCCTCAGCATGGCCAGCAGGAAGCAGTGAGGGGAGGAGCTAGGGAGGGAGATAGACACATCTAGGCCTCACCCAGTGATTGTCTTCTCCAATCAGACCCCAGCTCCTAACAGTGAGTTAGCTGTAAGCCCACATGATCCAATCATCTTCCCCAAGTATCACTTAGGAGAGCCTGACCTAATGGGGGGCTCTAGATAAGACCCCAGCGCCCTTGCTGCCTATTTGCCCTGCTCCAGGAGCGTGACGCCGGTGTGCCTATGCTTTCTGCTATACATACAGGACTTTTGGTGCATCAAAGGGACATCTGTTCGATGCTCTTAAGCACCTGCTAGCCAGGGAGCTTCAGATGCTCTTCTTAGATAAGTGGGATTTTTTTTTTTTTTTCTCCTTGCGAATCAGGGAGCGACAACAGCACAGACCCTTGCTGGGGCTGCAGTCTGTGGGCTGCGTACCCTGTTCTCTAAGGAAAGCATTCTGCTGGGGCCTCTTGTGTACTCATTTATTTCACAGCCAGGTTTTTAAATCATTCTTTTCGGCTGGAAACATATTTTCACCTAAGATAATAGATAGAAGCATGAGCTGGGTGCAGTTCCCAAGTGACACCAGCATATGTCCCAAGTTTCCTCCTGAATCGCACACCCCCGCTGGTACTTTTTTACTTTTCCGTCTTCTTCTAGCTCCAAGGAGGAAAATGTAGCAAAGAAAGCAGGACCTACATGATGTGCCTCCTAGCAAGCTCTCCTTGAGATTACTGGGAAAGTGGAGAAGCCCCAGGCCCCAGCCCCGTTCTATTCGCCCCTGGCAGGAGCGCCCGGCTGTGCCTGTGTCCCACTCCTCCCCACACGCTGTGTTCGCTCCTGGGCTGTCACATTTATCTTTGTTTTTTCCATCAAGGCTGCTGCTTTTCGCATACAGTTTTAAAAAGTCTTTGTCCAACTGCAAGATCAGGAAGACCCCTGCCATTGTTTTTCTCTGCGATCTAGTTGCTTTACTTTCCATGTTTAGATGCTTGGTCCACCTGGAATGTTAGGTTTTTGGATTTCCTTTTTTAACTTTCATTAGTCGATGTTTGTAGTACGGAATGATGACATGTCCTGTAGGGAGCTGGCACAAGTGCTGACACATTTCAGTCCCTTTGCTTTCCCTCCCTCACATTTCCTTCTATCTTTTCAGCATCAGATTCATTTATTTATCTTATAAAGCCACATAAAGCTAATTAGAATATATGCAGATTGAAAACTAGACCAATAGGCTAAGGAACATATAGAACATGAAAATCCAAGGACACTTTTAGGTATATCATCCACTCTGGATTACAATCACACTTTTCTTTTTCTCTTTTCCTTTAATTTCAATACATATATATGCTTTAGTATAAGAAATCATGCAATATCTAAGCTTGAATGCCTGAGCTTCTTCACTTGGTGAAACCATTTTCCTCCAAATGACTCCAATGTATCCTTTCGTGGCACAGTAGTACTCCATGCTATAAAAATTCCACACATTTTAAAATCCTGGAATCGTGGTTTTGTTTCATGTGAGGTAAAGTCGTGGCTTATTTTTCCCATGTGGACATCTAGTCCACCTGTTGAGAGACCATCCTTCCCCACAGCGCCTGTGGCCACCTCTGCAGCCTTTCAGTGACCACAGTCGTGTGCACCCACTGCTGGACCGCATTTGTCCTGTTGGTCTGGCTGGCTCTCTCTGCACCAGAACCACCCAGCCTTTGCCGTGACGGGCTTTACCAGGCTGTGGCACTGGCACGGCGAGGACTCCAGCTTGACATTTTGAAACTTCCATCTCAAATCAGAAATAAGGTGAACTTATTCTAATAATGTCACTTATGCCCAACGCTGCCCTGGGGACCCTAGGTTACATGGCAAACAGAGGAAAGGGCATGAAGTCAGGAAAGGAGGGAAGGGAGGAAGGGGGAAAAGCCAGCCAGCCAGCGGTGTCTACAGATGTGATTGATAATAAGTAATAAGGCACCAGGCACAGGGCTGACATAGAAATATCATCTGCATTTCTACAATCAGCAACAAACAGAAAAAAAAAAAATTCTTTCTTTCTTTCTTTCTTTTTTCTGGGACTGGGGTTCAAACTCAAGAGCTTGCACTTGCCAGGCAGGCACATGTGCCAGGGAGATATCTCCCAAGCCCTCAAAATTTCTAAATACTGTAATTTGCATAAAAACTATTGAGTAACATTGCTCTACCTACACTGGTTGTTACAAAAGTTTATTGAGAAATTGTGAAAATGACCTAGATAAATGGAACATCAACTAACTAAATTGAAAGATATTCAAGCCAATCAAAAGCTAAACTCCAACAAGCTCTCTCTCTCTCTCTCTCTCTCTCTCTCTCTCTCTCTCTCTGTGTGTGTGTGTGTGTGTGTGTGTGTGTGTGTGTGTACACTTAGGAGCTCTCCAAATGAGAGCACATCTTTTTCCCTATCAAAAGAAGGATGGAGCTGCAATACGTCCCATATAAAGGAGAGTGCTGCATAACGTCGTGGCACTTGCAAGGTACAGAGCATATTCCAGGCCCTTAAATAACTTGAAGGGGTTGGAGCTGAGTTTGAGTGAGGAAGGAACCAGGAGAGATGAGGAAGGAAATGTAGATGAACAGGGAGAGTGTCAAAGATTTGGGATGTCATGAATAATTCAAACTGAAGTATGGGCTTTATCTCGAAGTCCGTACACTGCCCACACAGTCTTTTTAAAGCAAAGAAACAACATGCTCTGCACAAGTTAGCTCACGATCTTTCCGACTAAGAGGCAGCACTATTATTGTCATCCCCATTCTGCAGATAGGGAATCTGAGGCAAAGACAGGTGATGTAACTTGCCCAATCCAAAGACAGTCTATCCTGTTGGAAGGACACATTGCTTAATTTCCTGTCACTCGGACGAAATACCCAGCACCCTCAAGCTAAGGCTCACAGTTTCAGCAACTTGAGCCCACAGTCTGCTGCCTCTTCCCCAGGCCCGAACAGCATCAGGAAAGGGCGTGGCAGAGGGCAGCTGCTCATCCAATGGCCACCAGCGAGCAAAACGGTGGGAGGAGCCACAGACCAGAAGCAGCCCTCCTGGGGCATGACCCCAGCAGCCAGAATCCTTCAATCAGGCCCCACCTCCCTGACGCACATTTGGCTACAAGCTCATCAATGATCCACAGATGAGCATAGCACCCCTGTGATCCAGCCACCTTTCCAAAGACCCACTCTGAACACACGAGATTTGCAGGAGGACAGGTGGGAGGAATTTTATACCTAAAACATACTTAAGAGGGAACTTGGTACTCGACGCCAGGCAGTTTGGATCTAGAGCCGGAGGATTCTTGTTGTCACCATGGTATGCTGAATCTCACCTTTAAAACTTTGTTGCAAAAGGAACTGGCAGTGTTTTGAGGGTTGCTTTGAGGCTATGATGGGAGGACATAGAGACAGGGACTAATCAAATCGCTAATCATTCAGTGACAAATTTGTATAACAGAGCAATGACAATGGACAGGGAAAGGAATAATAAGAATAAAGGCTGTCACCTTGCACACCCAGTCCTCAGCTGTGGAGAGGGCACTTACTGAGCGTCTTGGAATGGAAGTTCTTGCAGGGGGTTGAGAAGACAGCCAATACTGCGGGTGGTTTGAAGTTCGAGTGCGCTGCCCACCTCTTCTGAGCAGGTCTTCCAACTATTTCCATCCCGTGACATAAGCCCTGTTTCCCAGCTGTCCAATTTCCCCCTCATGTTGTTTCTCCCTCGTCACATAAAATGCAGAACAGTTCCATTAAATTTATTTTCTTTTGTGCTTTGGCCTCAGCAAGACTAAGCCATGCTCTCCAGATATCACTGTCCAGCGTCAAGACTTGGCTAAGAGCATTGAGTGCCAGGGATGCTAGTGTCCAGGGTGAAACAGAGACATTGGACACTGCGTCACGGAGTTCGAGGACTTTTCTACATCACATGCTAAACAGCAGAGGGTCACCCCGCCACCCTGAAGTCTCAGCCGCCACCTTCAGCTGCGGATGCTGCACACATGTGTGGTTTTGCTATTTTAATTTATAAACTAACTCTTACTCCTCAGCATGGGTGGACAATCACGTAGGGAGCGCATAGAAATTCAGGGGCCCACACTTCCCTCCTGAAAGTCCTTTTTAGTAGGTCTGGCATAAGACCAAGCTATCTCCCTTTGACGCCTTTAAATGCTCAACCCCTGTTCCAGATGGCTTTGGAGAAGTGGTTCTCATGCCCCACAGAGAGGCAGGACTGGAATAGGCTGCAGAGACAGGACTCTAAGCCTCTGCCTCAGCTAGCCATTTCCAGCCCAGTGTCACCAGCCCTGGGATGAACACTGGACCTTGTGGTGCCCTGTCCCAGTCACCACGCAGGGCAGATGCCATCATTACCTGTGCTGCACAGGAGGATATGGCGGCTGGGAGCAACCAACCTGCTCCTGGTTTCACAGCTCGCTCTCAGCCTCCATTGACTCACCCCTTTCTTCAGGCAGCTCCATATGCCAGGCACTATTCTAGGTGCCAGTGGGCGGCAGAACAAGGATATGAACTCAGAGCTCTGCGTCCATGCTCAGTGACATCATGTCTTCCTAAAACATCATGGAGACGGCTTCTCAGACACCGAAGCTGCACACGCACAAAGATAGGTGGCTCCACCTTGCTGCATCTGACCGTGTTTCTCTCCTGCTTGAACTCTGGCCGTGTTCTGGGAACCCAGTAGACTGGCTCTGTCCAGCCCCTGCTGTTAGCTATGGAGTGCTGTCCCCGCCTCTGACTCCTGTCCTCAAGGCCACCTTGGGCTCTCCACCGAGAAAGCTTCCTTCCTCTCCTCCCCCTCCACCTGCCTTCTGCCCCCTCCACCTGCTGCCTGGTGATCCCTTGTTATTCACAGCTCAGCGTGCTGATACTCATGGCTGGTGCACCCTCCTGGAGAACTGGCCTTGACCAGTGCTCTCCTACTCTCACTCAGATGCTGTCCTCACTGATTAGCCTCGGTGCCTAATCCCTGGCCAGCCTGCTGTGCACTGACCCTTGCAGATGCTCTAGAAGGTGTCCCTCTGCCTTTAGTGATGCTAAAGGCATCACTGTCTCTGCAGAGTGGGCCCCTTTGTCTGTCCAGTGGCAGCACACAGGCTGCTGGCTTTGTGAGAATGGGAGGCTCAGAAAACACAGCAGAGAGTTGTGTGAGTGCGTGTGTGTGTGTGTGTGCATATGTGTGTGCATGTGTGTGCATATGCACATGTGTGCTAGTTGCATTAAAAAGGCAAACACTTTTCCTGAGCATTTCTAGCAGCGCCATAGCAATAGGCACTATTTTAAACTCATGGATAATTTGATCTTAATGATATGGTGTGCAGAGGCACTAATAAGTTTACAAATCTGCCAGCAACACTAAACACATATGTCTTAGAAAATGCTACCCTGTTCCTGGCTTATTGTAGGGCTGGGGACTTAGATAATTGTGAGTAATTAAGAGGGAGTGACCAAAGTGTGACTGGAGTGCACCTCCAGAGAAAGCAGCAGACATAGTGAGTGCTCACCGGACGAGGAAGTGCAGAAAGCTGGGGTATGGAGTGAGACGCAGGCGCGGGCATCCTCTTCTCTTAGCTGAGAGGGACCCAGCCTCTGTACAACAAGAAAACCTGGACATTGCTCACTGTCCTCTGCAAAGGCGGATGTGGGGGCCCAAGGAGGCGCTGAGGGTCTCACAAGGAAAGTGCTGTGCAGCAGTGGGACGTCTGCTAGCAGTGCCTTATGCCACCCTGGCATAGGTAGCATCGGCATGGGCCTCACATCCAACAGTTTGCAAAGCTCACAGCTTGGCTGTGCCGCTCAACAGCTAAATGCCATCCTGTGAGGGACCGTGGGTGTCCCTTGGCTTCTTCACTGCAGTGAAGAGTGTGGGAAATCCCTGCCTCGAGGGAGTCAGGCAGTATCCACATGCTTGCTTGTGGGTGGCCTCAGCAGATGCCTCACACACAGTAGGTGCACAGTTTTGAGGCATTTGTTCCTTCCCCAACTGCTTCCTTTGCTAATAAAGAGAGTGGTTTCACTGAGGTTACTGTGACGGGTGCATTTCCAGGCATGGAGGAGGTACTTGATCAATACTGGCTCAAGAAAGAATCAAATAATCCAGAAATACTCTTTGCCACTTGATCAAGAAGCTCAAGCACAGAGAAGGCGGGTAAGACAGCTGAGGCACACAGTAGGTAGCCAGGAAGCAGCCCGCTAGTGTAGGCAGGGGTGGGAACCCCCCTAGCTGGCTCTGTGCCTGGGCCAAGGCTCCTCCTTGACCTCTGTCCTGAATTTGCCTTAATGTGCCAGAACGTTTGTCTTAAAGAGGAAACACACACACACACACACACACACACACACACACACACACACACACCCGAGTGGAGGGAATATGAACACCTGACAACAGGCTTTTTGGGACAAAATGAAACTGTTTCTGTGATGTGTGTTTAGGTAGATTAAATCCATGTTTGATTACAAACCCCAAGGTAAAAGAAAATAAATATGTTCATGCAGACAAGCAATTCCCAAAGGGACAAGAAAAATGTCGTTGGTTAATTCTCTGGGGGTTGCTGTCCCCAGCAGAGTCTAAGGTATGTCCCCGTTGGTGTTAGCCTGGGGTCCTCAGGAGGGGCCACAGAACACATCCCAGTGGCCCCTCACCTGACACAACCTGTGTGCCTTGCACACTTGCAGGGCTGCCCCTTCTCTTCCACTCCCACATGGCAGCCCCCCTTCCTGGGCTCAGCCCCAGCCTCACTGCCGCCCCCCCCCAACCTCCACCTCTCTTAACCTGAGAAGTATTAATCAATCTTGAAAGCCCCCCTGAAAGATAGGAATCCCGTCTCAGCTTCTTCCAGGCTCCTGGGCAGGAAATGATTGTTTCCACAGCAGTCCCAAAGCACTTGGTAGTCTTCTCTCTCCATTCATCAAAATCTTCCTTTTATTAAAATGACATGTATTTCCGAGGGGTCTGACTTCCCCTCTGAAGCTGTAAACCTGCTCTTGGTCTCTCAGCTTCGGGGCCCTGCACACTCAAGAAGACTTCAAAGAAAGTTGGTGGGTGAGACCCTGGGAACCACCCGCCGCAGGGGCCCAGGTGACTCCCTGCAGTGGGCCGCTGGAGCGGCATTCTCTGAGATCCCAGAAACGGTGATTTTCTCATCCGAAGTGGGTCAGCAACTCAGAGGCACATTTCCACGACCTGGCGACCTGGTGGGCCACATCCGTGTCCCCTGGATAGTGCGTGTGCTTTCCCAACACTGCTGTCCCCCTGCAGAGACTTTTGTACCCACAAGAACACTGCAGCTAGCGGAAAACGTGAGCACTGGTGATTCCACCGAGGGCATCAAAAGTCTGGGTGTCAGCTCCTGCTATCTTCTTTGCTCTGATGAGTGACAATCCACGGGGGCCAGACGGGGCCACTAGCAAATGTGCAGCCTCTGTGGCCTGGGGCCTGGCAGGCAGGCAGGATAGATGCAAACCTTGAGGAGCGCAGAGCCTCCCCGGGTTATGATGCTGGGGTTTTGCTGGGTGAAACAAACAGGAATTCTAGCAACCTCTCTACCCTACCATCATCACTAAATGACAGCGCGGTCATGGTGCTTGCAATTTCCCAAGGGTTTGGTGAGCTACTTCCTGTCCCTTCTGGTTCTCCTCAAAGGAACTCAAGCCTGTCCCTTAGAAAACCCAGTAATGCACTCATGGAAGCCCAGGACAAAGCTGGGATAAAGGATGCAGAAACGTTTGCCAACACATGGCACCATTCTAAGAGTGGTCCAGAAGCCACTTCATGGGGAGACGCCTGGAAGGAGGGGTTGGCAGGGGCATAGAAATGGAGAGTCTGGGGATGCCCGGACTTGGTAGCTAGCCTCTCTTTCAAAGGGCAGCAATCAATCCTCCACTGGGGGTGGGGACAGAGGCTCCGGCCAGAGAGGAATTTCTCCCCAGGGCAGAGGTTTCAAGGAGTGCTGGCAGGATAAAAGTTCCTAACAGAGGGCGAAGCTTAGGGAACTGCAGGGGGAGGGAGTGTCACATTTAATCCTGTTTGTCCTGTGAGCGTCTTCCAAAGCCAGACAAAGGAAATCATATGTAAGGCCCGGTCCCCCACACACTATCCAGGGAGTCTTTGTGCTCCTTTGTGAAACTTTGAGCACACTCGGCTGCACAGATTTCCAGAAGGACAAAAGCCGTTTTAGCAGCGTTCATGGGGGTGATAGGCGAACCATAATCTTATAACCAAAATGGTTCACTCATTTGTGTGAGCTATTGAGAGCTGAGGCTCTTCGTAGGTAGAGAAGAAAAGGACTTGAAATCGTTCACCACCCACTCCTCCGCGGGAGCGCGGTGCAGGGAGGCGGAGCCCACCGCTGCAAACTCCTCAGCGAGAAGTTGCGTTGCCAACCGCAGTGCTGGGCGGCTTGTCAGCAGAGCCGGGACGCGCAGGGCCTGGAGGCGGCGGCGGCCCGCCGTGCTTTTCTTCTGGGCTTTTGGGGGAGAACCGAGCCGCCTTCTAGATTCTTACTCCTGCAAGCCCAGATCTTCCAGCCAGGGCTGGGTGAGGGCTTCTGAGTCCAGCGCGTGACGGGGAAGCTTATGAGGGGACCTAAAGATCTTGCAGGTCACTGAAAGCCTGTTGGAAACAGGCACTAATATTGTTGGGACAATAACGTCGGAAAGAGGGCCTAGAAATGCGTCAGTGTTTTGCTCTGGAGGCCTGCAGTGCTCAAGGGAGGAGCAGAAAAACCATGGGGGCAGACCCACTGCGTGGGTAGAGGGCTGGGAGGGGCCCCGAGTGAAGGGACCCAGCGAGACAGCTTTAAAGTCCTCTGGTTTTAAATATTTTTTCCCAAGCAGGGGCTCCCTAGCCGGGCGTGGTGGCACACGCCTGTAATCCCAGCACTCGGGAGGCTGAGGCAGGAGGATCAGTGCGAGTTCGAGACCAGCCTGGGCTACAAAAGTGAGCTCAAGGCCAGCCTGAACTGCATAGCGAGACCCTGCCTCAAAAAGACAAAAATAAATAAATAAATAAATAAATAAATAAATATTTTTTCCCACTACCCCGGTCCCAGGAAAAAAAAAAAAAAGTTGATTTTTTTTCCTGCTTTTTTTTTTTTTTTTTTTTTTTTTAATGGGGTTCAAACTCACAACCTTGCACTTGCCAGGCAAGCACTTGTGCCACAGAGCTATCTCCCTAGCCCCTGTATTGGGGTTTGAACCTAGACCTTTACACTGAACTACATGCCCTTTTTTAAAAAAATTTGAAGCACAGCTTACTAAGCCACTAAATTACCCCATGAGATGTGCACATTTCAACCCTCCTGCCTCAGCCTCCCAGAGTGCTGAGATTACAGATGCAGACCATCACACACCGCCACACAAAAAACAGAAAACACTCCAAAGCCCAAATCGAAATACAAGCAGAAAAGTAGCGAAGATATATAGCCACTGATGTGAAAAAGACTGGAGAGTCAGGCATGGCGGCTCGGATCTGTGGTCTACGCTCCGTAGGAGGCTGAGGAGCGACAGTCACTGCCATTTCAAGGCCAGCCTGGGCTAGTTCAGGACCAGCCTGAGCAGCACAGCGAGACCCTGACTCGAAAAGCTAAAACCAGAATCAGCCAAGCAACAAAAGCAAAGTGAGTCGTGTTGAGCAAACGCTTTGCACCTCTAAAGCAGACATTTCTAAAGAAATGCCTTTTCCTTTTCTTGTTTTCCCTGGTAAAGAAATGACGGTGTGATTGGGGGCTGGGGAGCAGGCATTGCCCTAGGGGAGAAGAGCAGGTGCGGGGCTCTGGAGCCAGAAGGGAAAGAGGGGTTGAGCTGCACAGGGGCGAGGCACCAGGGCCGGCAAGAAAGGGCTCTGAGACAAACTGGGGGAAGCCGGAAGCCCAAATGTGTCT
The DNA here is from genome assembly GCA_004027025.1 of Myocastor coypus. Taxonomy (NCBI): domain Eukaryota; kingdom Metazoa; phylum Chordata; class Mammalia; order Rodentia; family Myocastoridae; genus Myocastor; species Myocastor coypus. The sequence goes on from PVJA010019927.1 coordinate 28,717, forward strand.
CCAGGAAGGGTGCGGCAGCCCCAGCCAGCCTATCCGGCGATTCTGTCTGTGCCCTGACCCCTGGATAGGGCTGTGGGAGCAGGCAGCTGAGTGGAGGCAGAAGAGACCAACTCTTGCAGGTTCCGTTAGGGAGTGGGGATGGGTGTTGGGGCTGAGGAGGAGCGGGGTCTCTCCCCTGATGGAGTGGGGAGGAGGAGGGTATAGACAGAACCACTGGAAAGGGGAAGGGACAGTTAACTCAGGGAGACACAAGGAGGGCCACCAAGGTGAGACACCTCTCTACCCTGCACATTGCCAATCACCCGGAACTCGGGCTCTGGGGCTGGGACATTTTTTCTCAAAGATTCCTCAGGCCATCTGAATGCAGCTGCAGCCTGGGTTGAGAATGGCCATTAGAAATAAAAAGTGACAGGGACCATAGAAACATTCGAAGGAGTGGACGTTGTCCAGGTGAAACAGTGGTGGAGCTGAGTAAGGAGCAGAGATGGTGACATAAGGATCAAGTTCAGGGAGCCCAGGGTGGCTGGAGACTCAGGGGTGAAGAGAGACAGTGCAAAGGGAAGCTAGGGCTGGGGACGCGACCGCAGCAATGCAGAAGGAAGAAGAGGAGGAGGAGGAGGAGGAGGAGGAGGAAGAGCAGGAGGAGGAGAAAGAAAAGGAGGAGGAGGAGGGGGAGGAAAACGCTGCCCAAGCTTTGCATTGCAGCACCAGAGAAAGCGTCTTGGAGGAGTGGCATGACAATGACATGATAGCTGTGGGGGTGGGAGAGGTACAGAGGTAGGCAAGCATTTCTAACTTGGGTCGTAACTCCTCTGAGCCAGGAGCCTCTTTGCCTACAGAGCAGTCACATGTCACACACCAATATTTCCATCCACAATGGGTCACCTGTAGGAGACCAGCTGGTGGGAAACGATGACTAAGTTTTTTTTTTTTTTTTGAGGATTTAAAAAAATTACTTATAATAAGAAATAACAATGAGACAGTTTAAAAACATGTTAGTGGGTTGGCCACAATAATTATTATGACATATATTGATGTCTTCATAGTAGTTGTGCAAAGAACTTGTTTTTTTTTTTTTTGTTTTTTTTTGTATTTTAGGGAAGGGTCTACAGGGTGTTTAGGGCCTCACTAGATCAGAATCATAGTGATCTGCCTGTTTACAGCCTCCCAAAATCTGGGATTACAGGTGCGCACCACACCCAGTCTCATGACTAGGCTTAATTGGACCGAAGAAGGAAGCAGGACAACCACTGTACAACACTGTACGGCTGTGGTCCTTAAGATTTAATGGGCCTGAAAAATCCCTGTTGCCTGGATTGTTGCTGCCTTTTGTGTACATAGATAAGTCCAGACTCACACCCCATTGTGTTCAAGTTGTCGACAGTGCCTGATACAGCACCAGGCTGTGCAGGTGTGGTGACTAAAGTAAGTTACACAGCCCGAGTGTGCAGCGGGTTGTGCCACCCAGGGATCTATAAGTGCATCCTGTCACATCTGCACAATGGCACACTTGTCACCAACACATGCATGTCTCAGATCAGGTCCCTTTGGTGAGGCAAAGGTGGACGAGAGTGCTCAGGCCACCAGCAGGGAGCCTACCCATTTGGTAGCCCCGGACTCGATTGTCTTAATTCCCCAGGACATTTTTGTGTTTTTATTTGTTTTGTAGTACTGGGGATTGAACCCGTGGCCTCATACATGCAAGGCAAGTGCTCTACCACTGAGCTACTTCTCTGCTACTTTTTAGTTATTTTTGTTTGTTTCTTTGTGGCCAGGCCCACTTCCTTTCCAAAGTACCAAAGTATCTGGTTGTCTTGAAATGATTTCAAGAATCTCTTCCCAAATCCAAAATAAAATCTAGCTTCCTAACTTTTGTACATTTCAGGCAATATAAAAATACCAAGGTAGGGCCCAGCAGGATGGCTCAGTGGTCTAAAGTGCCTGCAGGTGGCTGCAGGGACTGCGGTTTGATCCCCGGCACCACATGCTGCGCCAGCCCTACCCTCAGGGCAGGCTGGGCTGGCCATGAAAATGAATAAACAGACAGACAAAAGTTCTGAAACAAGAAAAAAAAAACAAGGTAGGCATTTTATTGTTATTGCTGTTGTGCTAGGGATTGAACACAGGACCTTTTGTGTTCCATGCAGCGACATACATCGCCAGCTTTATTTTATTGTGCCAGGGTCTTGCCACATTTGCCAGGCTGGCCTTGAGTGCCTGAGCTCCAGTGATCCTCCTGTCCCAGCCTCCTGAGCGGTGGGAGCACCGGCACAGCCCACAAGCCCCAGCAAGGGCAGAAGACATTTGCAACAGCAGTTCTGTTAGGGTTGGGACGCCCGCCACGCAAGGAAGACACCAACAGACGCCTTTTCGTGCAATCAGCAGGGGGTTTATTTGTCCATGCATGGGGCTCGATGTACACGCAGGAATGAAGAGCCCCGAGTTGAGCAGGGTCGGGGTTTCTAAGTACATAGAACAAAGGGAGGAAGGGTCCACGTGGGCACAGGTACAGAAACAAATAGCATTGGTTAGTTTGCTTATTTATTTATTTATTTATTTATTTATTTATTTATTTATTTATTTTGGTGGTACCAGGGATCAAACTTAGGACCTTGTGTTTGCCAGGCAAGCACTTACACCACTGAGCTATCTCCCTGGTCCCCCCAGCATTGGTTCGTTTAAATGGCTCGTTATAGTTATTGGGGGGAATAATCAAGCGGAAGCCGAAGGCCAGGTGATGAGGGGAACTCCCTAATATGGTCAGGGAAGGCATATTTCATAGATCTCTTGATCAAAGAAATTCCTGAGCAAAGGGGAGGCAAGCCTCACCTTGACTCCTAGCTAACTTGGGCTGTCTACAACTGTATTACCTCATCTCCCAGCACACTGGGAGTCAAGGGACAAATGGCTCTGCTCCTGGAAAGGAACAAAGAGAGCATTCATCCCTTACATTTTTAAAAGAGAGCATTTGCCCCTTACATTTTCAAAGGGAGCATTCCTCCCTTACAGTTCCAGCTCACAGCCGGAGCCCAGTGTGGCCCCTTGGGCTAGGCTGAGCTCTGAGTGGGATGCCGCCTTTTTCCTTCACCCACTCCTGTCTTCCTTAGGTGTTCTTAACGTTCAGTTAAAGCTTATTTTCATTGTCTATATTAATCACTGAATAACCTTATTTCAGTTTTGGAATTAAGAGATCAGGTTGAACTCTTTCTACAACTTGGCCCTCGGTTATACCTCAGAGGTCCCTTTCTTCTCCTCTGTGACTCTGCACGTGCAAAGCCCAGCCATGCAAACCCCAGGCCCAGGCGACAGCAGGAGCTTCTCCGTGGGAGGTGCCACCCAGGGCCCAAAGCTCACAAGTGCTTGGTTGATTCTTAGACTCTGGGAATGAAGCTTTTTCTCGAGCTTCTGCTGAGGGCCCACTGTAGCTCCAGCCCGCAGGGCCCAGGGGTGAAGTTATTCTCTGAACAAAGCGCCTCTTCCTAGGGACTCCAAGACATCCATGGGGGCAGATTCTTTTTCCTACTTTTACACAACAGCCTGGGACCTGGAGGGTTAAGGGATAGAGGCGAAACAGGAGTGAGTGGGTCCCAAAAGGGTGGACGTGTCCTTGGAGTGGTGCTTAATCAGACCCTTAGTGCCATACTTTGTCACCTGAATCACTAGGCCGCTAGGGAGGCGATGGTAACTGGTCATCACCATGTCTGCCCCGCACCCTGGATCAAACTCAGGCCATTACGCTTGCCATGGAGGTGGTTAAGCCACTGAGTTATCTGTCCAGATGGATGGCAACTCATGATGTCCATGACTGTAACAGAAAAACTGCCATTGCCATTAGGGTTTGGGTCTTTAAAGCATGGACTAAAACATAATGATAAAACCTAGTGGGGCATTTGTGTAATGCAGGGAAGCATGGATTACAACCTTAACTGTTTCCTGTTAAAAAAAGAAAACATTTGAATTAATGTTTTAGTAAAATATCTTCTTTCAAATTCACACAATTACAGATGCTTAAAAGGTATTCATTGAATCAGTGACTATTAAATTCCATATAAAATCTGGAAGACTGAGTCATGGGAATTGTGAGTTCAAGGGCAGCCTAGGCATCTTAAGGACTTGAGACAGGGAGATAGCACCTGTTTGAAACAAGCAAAATTTATTTGAATGTGAACATTGCTAACAGGCAGTAATTTTATATATTCATGTAATTATGAAATGCTTTAAAATATCAAATAGTGTCGAGGAGATAGCTCAGGGGCACAAGTGCCTGCCTGGCAAGTGCAAGGTCCTGAGTTCAATGCCTGGTTCTGCAAGCATAAATACATACCTACATACACACATACATACATACACACATACAAATAGTACAGTATTGAAATCTTAGACTATAGAGAATTTTTCTTTTTGTTTTGTTTTGCATACTAGAGATTGGACTCAGACCCTGTGCTTGCCAGGCAGGTGCTCCTGTTGCTGAGCTATATCCTCAGCCCCTATTGGGAATTTTTCTACTGAAACAAAAGCCAGTGTTATATACCTTACAAATACTTACCATACCCTTAAGAGATCCTATCTTTATACCTTGATTCACTTCTAAAATTCATTGAAGATTAAGCAAGCAACCGAAACCTTCTGAGCTACCGAATAGACACATAAAACCTTTCACTTTTAAAATTATAATTAATGGGGCCAAGGAGATAGCTCTATAGCACAGATGACTGTCTGGCAAGTGGCGAGGTCATGAGTTCGAACCCTGGTCCCACAAAAAAAATTAATTAATTTCATATCTGGTACAGGGTCTCAGTACACAGCTCACAATTGTAATGATCCTCCCAGCATGTGGTGTCAGAGACTGAACCTTGGTTCCTTTGCTTTCCTAAGCAGGTGTTTGGTTCACTAAGCTATCTCATTGGCCCAATCTTTTCCATTTTACTCAGGTCTTCTTCTTCATTTTTAAAATGTTTTCCACTTTCCAATAAACAGAAAGGATTCCTATAACCTTCTTAATCTAAAGTAACCAAAATGTAGCTCATTAGTTTCCTGTCTAATGTTTTAAAATGGCGATAAGAGATTCCACCCTATTTCCGATCCCACCCTGACCAATGTTTTTGTCATTCTACCTCAGTGGCTGGGTATTCTCTCTCTCATTTTTTTAAGCATACACTTTATATGGGGTGCAACCTGAATTAAAATTCCAGGGTTATCCGTCTTGGGCTGTGTGATGTGGGCCAATTCCTGTACCTTGCTCTCCTCATGGATGGGACAAGCACGTCATCTACCTTTAGGAGAGTGGCACAATTAAGCGACAGTGAATGCTGGACCAGCCAGATCCCAGCTCTCTGTGAGGCAAGCTATCCTGTCTGTGGAGAAGGGAAGCAAATAAACAAAAGTATTCTGTGAGCACTGTCAGCCCCAGTTTTTCTGCTCTGTGTCACATGTCACACTCACAGATTCTGCGGTGGATTAATTCATGAACAGCTTGTAGCTCCCAGCTGAAGTGAGTCAGCGTGGTGCTGGCTGTGCAGCCCCCTAAGGATCACTGCTGGCAGCACGAAGGGAGACTGGAGGGGAAGGGAGTGTGCTGGTGGTTCTCCTGGAGGAGCTCGTCATGCTGGCTTTCCTGATGTGAACTCGACTGTTCTGTCAGAGGAGCCCGGGACCTCACTGCCACTGCACATAGTTGTGGCTCACTTTTGGGGCGCTCTGATCCTTGAGTGTTGCTTCCTGGCTGCAGTGCTGACTCCTTAGCCTGCTGGCACCAATCCTTCATCCTGCTAGTGCGGACTTTCTAGCTTCCACCATTGGCCTCCAGGCCCTCCCAGTGCGGATCTGTGAAACAGATTTGCATGAGATTCGTCATGGGCTCTTGGCCCCCAGCTGGACTGGTGCAGGACACTGCTGTGGGATCCAAGCCCTCAGGTGGATTCTTCGGGTCTCTGGTACGTGGATGTATGTCCTGCACTCTTGTCTTTGACTTTTGGGGTGAATATTATAAAATAATCCTATACATTATGTGTCCTGTATGAAACCCCTTCCCTTGTAAATTCTGACTACAACAGACTCCTTAAGCCAAGGCAGGCCTTTGAAGTGCACACCAAGAGCTGGTGCTCATTTTCGTTCTCTGGGGAAGGTGAAGCTGTACTAACTCTCCTTTGCTTTGGGAAATGCTAACAGAATCTGAGGAGTTTGACACAAACCTTCTAAAAGTTAGTTTGGTTGTGGCGTCTGTATATTTAAGTGCATGAAAGTTTTGTTTCACTGTATCTTTTTTACAATAGTAAATGTTAAAGATGCCCTTATCAAGTGGCCCCCCCATGGCAGTTATAAGTGATAAGTCTGGGTTAAGGTGGGCGCTTCTGCTTAGCATCTCCTTCCCTTGAGAACCCAGCTTTTCTAGGGCTACACCCAAATGTTCGGATCAAATTCACCTCCTCTTTACTCAACTGGAAATGACTGGCCCAGGAGAGCCGCTGCTTTTCCCTGCCCATAGAGGCTCTGGAGAGAAGAGTTTATCCAATCGCTATTAACTGGAGCCGGGGTACAACCTGCAGCCCCCCCCCCCAGAGGCCTGGCACGTTAGCCAGCACTGTGGTAAAGAATGCAGCATAATTCTGTATGTATTTCCTTCAAGATGGTAAACATCAGCACATAAATGATGAACAACAAATAGTAACTAGTTCTCAAGTTTGCCTAAATGCACAGTAGTAACCTAAAGTTAATGGACCATTTCTAGGTTGTGAGGATACCAACAACTTTTAGATTTTGTTTATTAAGCTTTTAAGAAGAATAGGTATACCTATGCCATTGTTTTAAGTCAGAAAACACATTTTTAAAAAAAGAACAACATTCAGATGCAATAGTGATCTTGGCTTTTGTTTGACTTTTGTATTTTATATCCAAAGATAAAGAAATATTTTACTTTGTGTTTCCTCAGTAGGAATTTCAATGGAGACAATAAATATTTGCTGTAGTGAGATTTGCTAACATATATCCCATTTGTATAAGATGCACCATTCTTCATTGAAAAAGGAAAAAACTTTACAACTATAAAATATTAAGTGGAACTTAGAACATAGGAATTAGAAAAATACCAGTACTCATTGTGTCAGTATTCATCATAAGTTACTGACTGTATTTTTCTTACAATTTTTGTTTCTTTTGATTTAAGCAGGTGCTACTCCATTCCAGGGTAACTTGTTTCAGGCACAAAGCAAGAGGACTCTGTTGGATCTCTGGGCTTTCATTTTGATCAATTCATTAAGAACCATAGTGTTTGAGCAGTCAGGGTTCTTCTGAAACCCTGAAGACAAACTTCTCCTTTGGGTGCCAGCTGCAGAGACTGGGAGTATTGGAAGAGCAGAGACCTCTGTGGTCCCCTGGGGCGCAAGGTGACTGGGTAGTGTCTGGTGTGGCTCATGGTGTTCTCAGGGTATGGGACCTTGAGTAGCGAATACCTGGAGGATGTCTGGAACCCTCAGCACTGCTAGAAGGCAGCAGGTAGCCAAGGCCTGCAGGGGTGTGACAGGCAGTGCTGAGGTAATCCCTTGTCTCTGTGCAGATGCCTGGCTTAGGGTCAAAATGAGTCATGCTATGCCAGACTGCAGGAGGCTGAGCTGTGTCCCTCTTTCTTCCATTCACAGATCTAGCACCATTAAGTGATCTCATCAGGGTGGGATCTAGTCCCACATGATTGGTGCTCTTAGTAGGAGACATGAGCATACACAGACAAGCACGAAGGACCAGGTGAGGACACAGAGAGAACGTGGCCAACAACAAGCCAAAGTGGCCTCAGGACACACGAGTCCTCAGCACATTAAGCTGGTCACCGAGACTGGGCATAGTGGCACATGGTTGTAGTCCCAGTGCTGGGGAGGCTGAAAACAGGAATCTCACTCCAAGTCTGAGCTGTGGAATGAGATCCTATCCAAATACACTTATAAAAAGAAAACAACAAAGAAGGAATTATGTTATGTGTAGGGATCCATAAACGTAGGGATCTGTTGGTCCTATTGTGAATGGTTCAACTCCAGGGAGACACAGCGGTAGGAATCAGAAAGACAGACAAGAGAAATAGTTGGGCTAGGTGGTCGCCAGTCTTCCTGATGGGCAAGACTGACTCAACTCACGCAGAAACGATCCTTTATTTATACTTCTACAAAGCTTGCATCCCATAACACAAGGCTACCCAGCAACCAATAGCTGGCCTGAACCAGACAGGATGTTTTTCTCAACAGGATGTTTTTCTCAGCACTGGGATAGCTTTCTGCTCCAGGCAGGGAGGCCCAGTCCCACCTACACACACTTGATCAAAGTCTTGGCTTCTTGCGCTCCCAACAGTTATGACCCATTGTGAAGAATTTTTCAGTATCACTTTTCACCGCTTTTATTTTTTCTGTCCAGGACTGATTTCTGTCTTAAGGGTCTCTATGCCCCTGCTGTTCTGTAAGAAATTTTCATGAAGAAGTTCCACTATAGATCAGAGACTTTGGAAAGGAATTGGAGACCAAATCTCCTAGTTCACAGTCAATCCAGCTGATAATTGTTAGTTAAGGTCCAGAAGCGCACCGTGTGAAGGAGACTCCAAGAGACGTTCTCTCATGCAAAATGCAAGGGGATTTTATTTTCCAAGCATGCGTGGGGCTCACTGAACGCGCAGGGACAAAGAGCCCTGAGCAGGGTGTGGGCAGTGTATTTAAGCCCACAGACAAAGGCAGGAGGAGTTTTGCAAGTGCGGTTACAAAAGCAAATGGCATTGGTTAATTTAAATGTTTTTTTTGTACATTTATTTTTTATATCATTTGTATTGACTCCTTCTTTCTCATTGATTCCCATTAATCTCACGTTGTTCATTTTCGCATTGTCTTGCAGATGATGAATTATTTTTTCCTGCATTCTGGTTGTTTTTAAAAGATCCTTTCTTACTCTTTCACTGGCTGCAACTGTGTCTTCAAGGTTGGAAACTCTATCTTCATTTTCGTTCATTCG
>PVJA010019928.1:0-37653 GCA_004027025.1 Myocastor coypus
ACATTTATAAGTAATTCTACCCTACCAATAGTAACAGAAAGGTAGTGAAAGCAAGACAGTAAGACAATCATGTGTTAAATAATCTTTAAACTCACTGATGAGTCAGCGTTTCAAAGGTCAGATGAGAAATGGAAGATTTTTTTCTCTCTCCGACTATCAGAAATTAACAAGATTATGGCTACATAAGACTAAGCTAGTGAAGTTAGGGGGATCCACGGGCAGTAGTTTTAACATACTTTTTTTTTTATTTTTAACATACTATTTTTACAAAAGAAAATAACTGCAATTCTTGTTGGAAGATATTTAGACAAAGTAAAATAGTTATTTCTTTTCAGCGTTGTTGTAATGTTTGAGAATACTAAGGAGCATGCTATCTTTAGCAACAAAATCTAACCATGGGAAAATTTCCAAATAAGCTGCCTTCAAAATCACTACCACTCAGAATAGCTCTCAAAACCAGGACATTTTTAATGTATCAACCTTTATAATGGAGGTGAGTTAAAGTAAAAATTAGTTTGTATGTTTCCTGATATGTATTAAAGTCCTAACCAGCCACTAAGAAATGACTGAGCCTCCTGAAATTCCCAAGCAACATTGGAAATTTTTGTGCAAGGTTTATGGGCATCTGGACTCCTGAAGTCAAGATCTAAATGAAAGAAGAAGAAAAGCAATAAATAAATATGTAAATAGTGGGCCCCTTAAAGGCTAACTGGATTCACAGCAAATCAAGAGATTTTTCTCACCTGGAACCACAAACTCAAAACTAATTCCGTACTGTCTAAAAATTTCACTGCCAACAAATTTTATTTGTTCTGAAACAAGCATACACATTTAAGTAAAAAAAAAAAAAACAAAAACACATTTAATTCACCTTGGCTTCATCTTAAATGTTGTCTCAACTTAAAAATGTCCTGGCTCTTTGGCTCTTTGTTACTTTTTTCAAATCCCATAGAAAAGCAGAATTCACTTAGTGATCTAAATACTATCCTTCATTCCCACATTTATTTACTTCAAGCACAGTTTGTCTCCACATTCTGCACCAATCTGAGCTTTAGTAGAAAGAGCAGAAAGAAAGCCTAACCGCCTGCCGCGACTCTTAAGGAGCACCTGCTCACACCTTATTCCTGAAACCTCGGGATATTCAACAACACTGGCCTCCTGTAAGAGGGTTTGAAAAGGTGCTCTAGGATTTACACCCTTAGACTACAAGTTCCTCAAACAACAAAAATAGAATGGATGTACAAACGCCCAAATAGCAGAGGCGGCACAAGAAATGGGAGAACCACAAAAAGAAAAAGAAATGGGCAAGCGGACTACGTGCCTTACTTTTCCCTTAAATTTTCTCTCTTGACCTAGAATGCAAGTTCCACAAAGAGAGGGATTCACAAGTGTGCGTGTGCGTGTGCGTGCGTGTGTGTGTGTGTGTGCGCGCGCACACATGCGTGCGGGTGTGTGCGTGTGTGTGAATGTCTACGTGTGCATGGGTGTGAGCATGGATTAACTGGTACATGGCCAAATCACGGATGGAGATAAGCGCTGGAGGCCAACATGCATCTTTATGTAATGAATGAGCAAAGGTCAGAAAAAAGGCGAATTGAGCAGAGTACAAACAACAACCCTGGCTAGGAAGAAAGCACAGGTGATGCCCAGCACTTTCACCCCTGAAGGAGGAACCCAGGCAGGAAGCCCCATGCGGTTATCCAACAGCGCTCGGTGCTGTGGACCAAGCGTCCTGGCCCTTTGGCAGCCACCTTGACTGTGTGCCAGCCACCAAGGCTGGCACCCTCAGTATTCCAGCCAGCACTTTGTGCTTCCTTTACCCCACAAACCCAGGAAATTCCTTTTGATTTAACCTCCAGCAAGTCACCCCCGGCCTGGACATAATTAATTCACCCACATTCTCAAAGCAATACGCAGTCACCATTACAGGTCACCAGATGCTGATAATAGTGAGCAACAGTCTCGCCTGAGAGGCTTGGAGCCAAATATTGTGATAAACGGGATCGGTGGCCAAAATCTTTCATTCATGCTTATAGTAAGAGCTACAGCTGGGTCCCCGCACCCTACAGAGCACTTCCCTTACATGATTCATTTCTCCCCCCAGACCTGGGAGACGGTGTAATTGCCCAGCTTCTCTGAAGGATGGCAGAGACAGAGCCCTGGGACAACAGGGACTTGTGGGTGATCACAGAGCTGAACAATGGCAGCCAGCACTTGACGCCCAAAGTTCACTTCCTTCCCACAGACCCTGGCATTTTTGGACAGCTAGAAGCTTCTGTGTTAGTTGGTCCAGGCTCACAGACCACACCACATGCTCGATAAGGGCTCACTTGTCAGAGGACATCGCAGACTCCTTTGCAGCTAGATAGAGTACAAGAGACCAGGATAAAAGCCCTGCGTTAGAGGAGCCTCACCTGTGGCTTCTATGCCTGGGTTTCTACCAATTTCTTAGCTCTAGGACCAAGGGACTGTTTGCTACAACAGAGCAACCCAGGAAGAGGCACCATGGCAACAGTAAGAACAGGGGCCCTGACAACAGGCACCTATGCATTTCTGAGCATGTTCCAGGCTCTGTCCAGGAATTTTCCACAGGTGACCCACTAACCTGGGCTCGTCAGGTGAAATGATAATAGGAGACAACTGTAGGTCAGTGGAGAAGGCAGGAGCTATAGGGCAAGCTCGGTTCGGGTTCCACGCTCTCCTAACACCTTCCATAAGTGACGTGGGCTGATGTCACTGAGTATAATTTCACCACCAGTTTTCATCATCTGTGAAACACTGTGCCAGTGGCTCTAAGAGTTGCTTTAGGGAAAACACAGAGTAGAATCCACTTTCCTGAACCAAGGCCAATGACACTTACGCTGTGGCATGCTGTGATTTACACAGAGAGGGGCTGGCTACAGTGAAGGGACACAACTTCTGTGCCAGGGGAGTCTCCCAGAAAGCTCCACCTGGCTGTCACCAGGTACAAATGCAGGTCTTAGGCCAGGGCCAAGATCTTCTGATTTTATTTTTGTGAACACAGAATCCAGATTCTTATGTGAAATCTCCCAACTGTTAAGAGTTGGCAATGAATTACGTGTTTTAAAAAGCACTTGGTAGCCACAGAAAACACATTCGACCAGGTTCCAGAAGAGCTCTGCGGGCTGGGGTATAACTGCAGGACAGCACCTGCCTGGGTCAGCTGCTATCATCACCAGAAATAAATAGTAAAATCAAAAACAACTCTACACCCTCCTGAGGGTCACTGTGAACAAAGTAATGGAAAGCAACCCAGGAATATTTTGAGTTGCTTGGATACTTTGGTATTATAGTATTAAACCTAGGGGTTCCTACACAAGGACAGTACCTACAGGCAAAGCAATACCTACAAATATTTCTAGATGCTCCAGATTTCTGAAAGCCCACTCAAGGCTCTTGGGTTAGGATACCATGGTTTTTAGGGTTCCACGACTTCTCAGAACAATGGAAAGCCAGGCAAAAGATGCCTGGGGGCCTAAGGGTATAGCTCAGTGTTTAGAATGCCCAAAGCCCTGGTTCAATCTGAAGCACTACAAAAAAGGAAAAGATTCCTTAGCTTTACTTATTTAAAATAAAAAGTTCCAAAGGAATAAAGAACAAAACAATTATAAGGAAACATTCACTTTTTTTTTTTTTTCCCCCGCGGGACTAGGGCTCAAACTCACGACCTTGCACTTGCCAGGCAGACACTTGTAGGAAGCATTCACTGTAGAAAAATACTGCATCAAAAGAAAGTCTTATCTTTTGTGCAACATCCTTGGTGGGGGGTATTTTGTTGTTTTTATATCTTCCTCCTCTTCTTCCTCTTCCTCCTCCTTCCTTTTCTTCCCTTTGGTTTTCCTGAGAAAGTGTCTCACTATGAGGCCAAGGCTGCTTTCGACTTAAGATCCTCTTGCCTCGGCTTCTTGCCAAGTGCTGCTATCCCAGTATGCACCACCACGCTCAGATTTATACCTTAAGGCATTACTACATCAACTTTGCGATCTCGAGTTCCCCTAGTAAGAACGCATTTTTGTAATTCAACCATAGTTGTTGAACTAGATTTGACTGAGTCCGTTTTCCAATCCAGGGCTCCCTCCTACAAAGACCCAGAGACAGAACGAGAATGCAGGGGGCTGCGGTGTCCGGGAGTCGAAGCTGGGACTGACCCCCAACCTTGCTGCTCAGGAACTCCAGGTCACCCTGTACACAGCACCAGCAACATCTACTACTAGGCAGCAGGGGCTGCTGGAATTAACTCATCTACCAACAGGACGTGGGCTGGTACGCATGTGCAGCTCTTCTTACTTCCACTGTAGAAACTACCAGGTAAAACGGCTGCTTCGCATTTCACACATAATACCGTTGCAGAGACCTTTACTATTATCTTTTAAAATCTATCTTGGTACCCATGAATGCACAGTGCCATAATCACCATCACTGATCTCTAGGGTAATGCTCTACAAATGACAACAGGAAGCCATCTTTGCTGCAGCTCCGCGCACAACTGTGCCATGCTACAGCTGTCCGCAAATGCTTCCCCGTTCACGTCACAGAGATGTTCCGCGCTCCCGTGCGCAGATGCTCCCTCTTATTCTGCGGAGCTTGCTCAGCATCCCATGCTACTAATCACAAAGCACTATGTACTTAATTGGACACATATTGACTAGGTTATTTCCTATCTTTTTCTTACTAAAACAAAAAACACAATTTAAAAAACTAAAAGTAAAAATGGTAGGGCTGAGGACATAGTTCAGCAATAGAGCACCTGCCTCACATGTGTACAAGGCCTTGAACTCCAGCCCCACTGCTAGAAAGGAGAAAATTGGTCAAGTTTTACTTGATACCTGCCTGCTTCTGTTGTCTCACCTAGAAATGACGATGTATTAGAACTACTTTGCAGCGTTCACTGAACAATAAAACCCTCAGTGCCGAAAACCAGGTAAAGGCACTTAGGACTGTCATGGATGATGTGTTGTATATTATCTACAGCTCTGTGGGATAAATTCTAGGTCATGGAGCTGCCAGGACACTGTAGAAGAAATAGGGGAGCAGGATGAACCCAGAGGTCTCTGAAAATGCAGGAAAACCAACATTTGCACTAAGTTGAGCACTGCTGTACCAAGGACATAAGCCAAGAACAACCGGAAGGCACAACGCGAGAGTGACGTCAGCAACACACGTGTCCCGGCAGGTAACGGCAGCCCCCGTGCTGCTCTAGGAGGAAACTGTATCCCCCACATCCCACAGCCCTTCTCTGCGGTTCCACTGAACCACCACAGTATTCTGGAAATGGCAAAGTTCTTGGCAGCTGGGTGACATTCCCCAGGTTACCCCAATCCTGGAAGACACAAGAAAACCACTGCCAAGTCACGCTTCGCCATTCTCCATGCTCAAAAAGGAGGCTCATGGCGGAGGAAAGGATGTGGACGAAGGGCAACTGGAGGCTGACAAATGGCCAGACCTCAGCAGGGCTTCCCGGCTCGCAAACGGCAGCGGCATTTGCGTTCACCACCGCAACATCTCCCTGGGCCAGAAGGACAACAGTGCAAAGCGGAGGGCTAGGAAGAAGACAGGGCTGAAGGGCCTGGGTCTGCCACACTGCCAAGAGTCACAGGCAGACACAACAGCTATGAAGCCACATCCTGAGCTCGCAGGTGGAGCTAGACCAACCCTGTCCAGCCTCGGTCTTCATTCGCCTGCTTGCCTATTTGGGAAGATGGTGTCAGAACTTGAGGCTGCTGCAGCCGAGATGGGCATCTTCTGATTTTGCTGGCTGACCCTACCCTTGACACCAGTATGGCACCTTCCCTTAAATCTTAAAAAAAAAAAAACAAGTGGAAAATAGTTTTGATCACTAGCTGGGAAGAATTCCAATTGCAGCTGTTCACAAAGAAAACTGACATAAATGTCACTCGTATGCATTCCCCTGACCTCGGAAATCTTCACACCTATTTAAAAGGCAGAGTCTTGCAAGGAGGTGCCTCTGCCAGCCTATCTGGGTTCCGTGGGGAGTGCGTCTGGCTGGCACGCCACACTTGCCGGGGCCCAAGGCATCAGTTCTCACCAGCCACGCCACAGTCCCGGGTGTCACCCAGGCTCTGCAGAGCCTCATGAAGCGCTGAGGTGCCTCCTGGCTCAGGCTTCCCTCCCCCACTCTACACACCCTCTGCTTCATCTTCTGCGCCGGCTGGCAGCTACTTCCCTCGCTGGCTTCCCCCAGTGCCAAGGGAACAGAAAGGCCCTGATGGGCAGCAAGATTAACGACAGCTTTCTGCAGGGTAACCCAACCCCGTAACAGGACACAGCGAGGACAACGGAGAGTTGGGGAGGAGGCAAGGGGACAGCACAGACGAAAAGTGAGAGCCACAGAGACACAGCCAGAGAAGGCATGCGCAACGCGAGGAGGCTCATGTGTCAGCTCTGCTCCGGCTGCCACCTTGCCACAAGGAAGGGCATCCTCAGGTGTCACCTGCTCGCCCAGAGAGGCTGTGGTGGCCAGATCTCCTTGTGTCCATCGCTGTCTACTGCCTGAGCCTGCCTTGCAGGGGAAAGAGCACGCGAGGCATGCTCTCTGGTACCGAGCTACGTCCGCAGCCCTTTCTTTTGAGACAGATGCTCTCTAAGTTGTGTGGGATGGCTGCAATCTTAGGGTTCTGCTGCCTTGGCCTCCCAAGTAGTTCCGGTGCTAGCCGTGGGCCGCCCGTCTGGACCTGGTGCTCTTCCACAACAACCGACCTTGATGGTGCATTGGGGCCGCTGCTGCGGCTATTCACTTATCACCAGCCATCTCACCCCACCCGCCTGCACCTCACCCACCCCGCAGAACAGAGGCTGCAGAGAGGCGGGAACTGAGCCCGTCTTGGTCACACTCCATCCCCCAGGAGCTTGGAGCATGCTGGTACCAGGCAGGCACCTACTCCCTAGTCCTGCGAGGAGCACCAATGAATGAGTGGCTGGAAACCATCAAGAGCTATCCTTTAATTTTAAGATGAATCAGGAAAGCAGCTGTCTATGATTCAAAGTCCGTCTCCCTATCCCACTGTAGGGTTTTCAGAGAGGAAAAATTATCAAAATTATCAAGAATACAAATAATGGTTTTGGCCATCAAGCCTACCATTTTCATAGAATATTTTATTTAATGTCCAGGACTCTGAGCTCAGCATCATTAATACTGTTTCAGGTTAGGAAAACAGGGGTACAGAGACATGAAGACAATGTGCCCACAGGTGCATGTGGGGGAAGAGAGCCTCTCGGCCTTGCCTCCAAACTCCTGTGTGTTGTCCTTCTCCTCATGCCCCCTCCTCCAGCCCCTGGAGCTGGCTCCTAAAGGGCTTCACTCAGGCTCCTATGATTGGGTTCCCCCTGGCATCCCTCCCCATTTAACTCAGATTCTCTTGAAGACAAATGCTGGACGGCATCTTTGACGTGACTGTTTCCAGGGACCGCCTTAGTCACTCAGAAATGCGAACAGTCTGTTTTCAGAAATAGTTCTGTGGGAGAGGACGTTGTATCAGAGACCCACAGAGAAGACAAGAGGCCAGGGAAGTGGCCAGCAGCGACAGGAAGCCTGAAGACACAGGGCAGAGAGAGGCTGGGGCCCAGGTCTGGAACTTCCTTTTCCTGCACATGGCAAGAAGGAACGCCAGGCAGTGTCTCCTTTCTTTATAGCACCTCCTTACCCTGTACCAATAAAGGGAAATCCCAGCCTTCCCAGCCCTAGCCGGATCTGCATGCGCGCATGCCAGGTACACCAGCGCCTGACACCAGCTTCACACCCAAAGCAGCTCTCTACATCCATCAAGCACACGAAAGACAGGTGACAGTGCTTGGAGATTCCTAGTTTGCCACACGTGTCAAAAGCCACCTCCAGAATAGCGCTTTCTCCCCGGAAAGTGACTATTCATGGGAAGAAACAGGGTGGAACCTACAGACTCCTTCCCCATACTGACTTCCAAAGCCACGCTGCAGATTTCCATGCCACCTGACCGGTGGCCCCGGAAGCATCCTCCACCATTGCCCTAAAACCTCAAATCCAGAGATCCACGGGAGATTCACTGTCCCCAATGCGACCAAGAGCAATAAAGAGGCCCAGAATGAGTCATGGCCCACTCGACAGCAACACAGGGGAGCGGAAGTTTCAGTGCTTTTCTATGAGGAACAGACCAGCTCCTGTGGCACTCCGCTGGGGAGCATTTGTGTCAAATTGACATTCCAATTTCAAGATCATACATAAGACCCCAATTCAATTATTTAGCACTGTACGGATTTTACATAACTCTTGAAGTTACTGACTCCATTCATTTTCCTTAGGACTACAAGACAGATTAATCTAAAATGAATTAAGACAGGCAACCAGAAGTAATGTTAGCATGGCCAGTAAACAGTCTTCACTCTGCCGGGTCTGTAAGCTGCTTACGATCCCCGAGAGCTCTGTAGAAAATCTGCTCAGTGGTCGCATGCTGGCAAATCAAGGATTTAGAGACCACGCTGCCCACGAGCATGGCAACAAAGGGTGGGGCGGCTGGCCTGTGCTCTTTCTTCTACCACTAAGAATCAGTTTCTTCCCTGGCAGGGAATATGATGAAAACTTAGGTACCAATATTTCAGGTTACATTAAAATGTCCAAATGTCTCCATATATAAGGCATCCAATAACGTGAAAAAAAATCCACAATATCCCCCACTATCCATGACATCAAATTTCTTAGGATTTAGCAAGAGATAAAATCAAAGAAAGGGTAAGCGATAACAGGAAGTATTATCAGGGAAGGAATTCCAGTATCCAGAGAGACATACAGCCAGGTGCTGGTGGAAGAAACAGCACAGACTTCCTAGAAAAGATACTGTCTAAAGCAAGAGAGGCCACCCTGCTCAGGCTCCGCTCCTGTTCTTCTCTCAGACAGGAGCTTTCTTTCCCCCGAATAAATCTATTCTGCTCATTAAATAAATAAAGCAGGAGTGTTTGGAGGGCTCACATAGGATGAGCTTAGTGTGTCTCCCCAAAAAGTTATGCTCAAATCCTAACTACATCCCTGAAAAAGGGTGGTGGGGGGCACTTGCCAGGTAGCTCAGTTGGTTAAAGAATATGATTAGGGAAAGTCTCTCAGGCGCTGGGGACCGCGCTTTGATCCTCACCCCACACATGGAGCGTGAGACTTGCCCTCAAGGCAGCTCCAGCCAGCCAAAAAAAAAGGGGGGGGGGGGTTGCTGGAGCTGTGAGTCTACCTTGGAGTTTGGGGTGGGGCTCCTGGCCCAGTCTGACCAGTGCCCTCATAAAAAGAAGAGGGAAGACGAAGAGACACAGGAAGAAACGCCTAGGCCACCGGAAGTTGCAAGGAAGGAAGCCAAGAGGTTAACAAGGGACCATCGCCAGGCAACACCATAATCCTGCCACTCTTGGGTGCTGCGGATGTCACCCGATTTACAGAGCTTGCTACAGCAACTCTAGAAAACAACTGTGGCAAAAGTGGGCAAGGGGCCAGGGTGGTGAAGGACCAGGGCACCTTGGTTTCAAGGAAGAGGGCTGAGGCACTCACTGCAGGGCTCCGCCCCATCTCAGGCTGCCTTCTGCTCTGACTCACCAGCCAGCAGGCTCCCTCTGAGGAGCCACACCAACCTACAGCAGAACAAAAGCCAACCCACAACTCAAGAGACACTGTGTTCCCAGAGTCACCAGTATTTACAGCTGGCAGACAAGAAGCCCAGCTTTCGATACCATCACAAAACTCTGAGCTAGGAACTGCAAGTAACACGGGCCACCTCCTGGGGTTGTGGTGACATTCTGTTTCTTGATCTCAGTGCAGCTTATGGAGAGGTGATCATCTGAGGACCCAACAGCAAGATGAACCCTTGTGACTCGTGCAGGGCCCTGAACACATGGCTGGTTTATAAAGTTTCCAGTTAAAGGGAGCATGCAGCACTTAGCAGTCTGTTCCCTCACATGGCCTCAGAAATCACACAGATAACACAGGTAGGATGCCTCGGAGAGAAGAAACACTGCCACCCATTTGTCTACCTGGATCCAAGTCCAATAACCCTTCTATGATTTAAGTTTCCAAGACATGACTAAGTGAAATATCTACCTTATTCCCTTTTCTTTTGTAGGCTAATTAAAAAGCTTGTCTCAGCTGGCCTGGGTTAATAATAGAACACCACTTCACATTTAAACAACAGATCTCAGTTGTGAGAGCTTTTTTTTTTTTTTTTTTTTTTTTTGTCTCTTGCAAAACCTCAGGTTTTAGATGGAATGGAAGACTTGTGTGATACATGTTTTAACCACACAGTTGCTAAAGGTAAACAATAACAAAGCCAGCGTCAGTGCCTTAGGAAAGTCAGAGTTAACAGCCACAGATCCAGAATCATGCCTTTGCCTTCGCCTCCCTGGCCAGCAGGCAAGATTCCTGCCTCTGGTCTTAAAAGCAGATGAAAAACGTTGGAAGTAGGCTCCGCAGTCTAATGAACAAAACAGACATCAGATAGAAAACCTCCTAATTGGAAGATTATATTTTTAGTTATAACCCCAAAACGGCTTTTGCAAATTATCAAAGCAACTCAAATCTGCACAATCTTGAATTAAAGCAACGTAATTCAAGACTGCGAGGAACCTAATTGCTGGCTAAGCAACTGCTTCCAACCGTAGCTGGCTTCGCACAACTTGCACGCAGTCGTGTGCGCACATGCCGAAGCACCTGACAGGGCCGGATCTGGACTGCGCCCAGCTGCCAAACAATCCTTGGAAAATGCAATAAAAGAAGGTTCCCGCCTAGGATTTTCCGAGTATCAGCTCAGAGCAATTTCACTTTCCCGACTGTTTCCCTGAAATGTCAAGAAGGAAATTAGTGCTATTGATTACACAAGAGTTTGCTGTTGTTCTTCCATAACTAATTGCCACTCTTCCCTGGGACATTTTCAAGAACCTACAGCAGAATGCTGTGATGTCTAAGCACACCAAGAAGAACCAATCTACAGGTGTCAAGGTATCTTCACGTTCCAATCGCTAGTACCTTTCAATGTGTTATTTGGAAATAGGGCCTTGGGCAGCCCCAGGAAACTGATACACTGAGGAGACACAAAAGATCTGCAAAGGGCATGGTGCACCTCTCCATGCTGCTTGTATGTGTATGTAGTCACCTACGGTGACTGCATTACAAACCCCCTGGCCATTTGGTGTGTCATGACTGTGGGCACATGTGGCTAATCACAGGACCGGAGAATCTCCAACTCAATCCCACAAGACGAAAGCTCCAAAACTTGTCACGTGGCCCTGAATTCACTCCAGCTCTGGGAAACTTCAAACCCCAAAGAACACAATCTGGTTTTTTCTCTCTTCCTTCTAATACAGATGCAGGTATAATTTAATAATAGCGCCCTGCTTCCCAAGTGCAATTAAAAATGGCCTTCATTACTCCTCTGAATGAGTGTTTTATAATGCTGCAGGCTATGGTTCAATAAAAAAGCAACTACTGCACCTATCATGGAAGAGCTGTAAAAAGTGATCAATGTGCATTCAGGAGCCTTGGAGGCAGGGAGAGGGGAAAAACTTTAAAGAAATAGATATGAAATAGCTGGGTGTAATGCGATTGCTTTAGAAATCTGTAGTCTTTCATTTCTGAGACCTTTGGTTTCCCCAACCTCAGCTGATTTCTTACCTGCTTTCTCTTAAAAAGTATAAAAGTGTGGTGGGGAAGGAAGAGGAGATGGAAACAGAGTAAATGGATTTAAACTTCACATGCAGAGAGATGGACGTTACACAATTATATATATATGTATATTTATATATATATATACATATATATATATGTATATATATATATGTATATTTATATATATACTTATATATACATATTTATATATATGCCTCTGAACAACTGTACTGAGAAGATGAATCATCATTAATATGCACAACTCAATATAAAACTGCTAGAAGAATTATAACATAAATGATCGTTACAGACGCTACTGCAGGAAAGAATCATTTCCGGTGACTGTCCACCATCCATCACCTGCTCAGAGAAGCAGGCCTTGGCCCTCATCGGGATGAGCTACCCAGCCTGGAGATGCCAGGAGCTTCTGTTTCTCTTTTCCCTCCCTCTCTAACAATGCTAGCAGTGTGGTACGAAAAGCTTTTCTCTGTGTTTTTAATCATTGTTAACATATTAAATGTTTCAACTTCTCAACTTTTGATCACTGAGATACTCAAGGAAGGGGTGAACAATTCTGCCCACAGCCATCCATTTGGGAAGCCATCCACGTGAGCTCAAGGGTTGTGGATAAATCCAGGCCCTGCCCTTTGAACTATAATGCTATCTTCCAGTAAGTGGTAATTAAATGACCTAAAGCAGTAAATCCATCATAATATCTGCTTTAGACTCTGAAATGTCTAATGTGGAAAAGATGCCCCAATAAAGCCAGGTGTGGTGATGTCGTCTGTAATCTGAGCACTTGAGAGGCTGCAGTAGGGCTACTGGGAGTTCAGGGCCAGTGTGAGCTGTGCAGCGTAAGCCCTCGCTAGGCCACATAGTGAGAGTCTCTGTCTCCTGAGAAGTCCTTGCAATGTCAATCAGCTTCAACTTCCGACTGGAAAACAAGAGCTTATTCTGTCTCCACTTCTTACTTTCACTGACGTCTCTTATGTTAATATTCTTCTAGTAACTTCAGAGAAAAACTTGCTTCCTTAGTTTCTATAAAGAAAGAGAACCCAAAATCTGTATGCAGAGCTTTATTCATAATCCTTATTAAAAAAAATGCTTGTTTGGAGAATATTGTAATGGAGTTTCATTTGGAGGTTATCAGCCAATATAATCAACCCATCTAGTCTCAATGGCTCTAGTCACACAAAAGGCAAATGACTCATTCTAACACTACAAAAGATTTCACTTAGAAATTTCCACCCCTGGTAAAACTGGTATAAAGGGGCATCTCAGAGCCTTGTTAGCCCTATCTTTAATTTTCTTTGGCACTGTGTTGAGATCTCGCCTGGCTCCTGATGTCTGTGTCCTGACATGCAGACTTGGCTTTAAAAGCATGAAGTAAAATTACAACCATTTTAATTATGTTTTCTAAACTATGTCATGTATCTTACAGTAATCTTCTACAAAACAATGCTTCACGCATTATCTGATCAAAGGCACGAATACAGAGCTTCCCCAAACACCCAGACCCCCAGAATTAGGCAAAGAAACTAGGGCAGTTAATCCTGGCTATCAGAATCTTTGGTTGAAATACGGCATATGCCCTTCAGAATTAAGGACTGCATGAGGCTGTTTCAGGGTCATGCCTGATCAAGCAGTACTCGATCAGGGCTTAGCATGGCTGAGCAAAGAACCCCGCCTGTGCAAATCCTCGGGTCTGGGAGATACCCCAGCCTTTGCCTTGCATCTTGGTGACCTTCCAGCAAGGCCCTTAGCATCTCTGGACCTCAGCTTCCTTGGCTCTTAACCAGGATGCTGACACTCATCCTCCTTCATGGGTAGTTACACAGGTCAGATAAAAGCATGAAGGTAAAGCATCCTTTGCAAACTGCTCGGCATCACACCAAGTTATCACCACACCATGTGGAGAAGAGGGAGTTAACCCACATCTACCTCCTTTAATGGAGCTTAACTTTTCAGTAATAAACTACTGTATATTTTACAGCTTCCAGTGGATTTTTGTATGTTAGAACAATATTTATGAGTTCATTTCAAAGCTTTCTAATTTCAGTTAGTCGGTGGAAAGTGTACACATTAAAATTTCTCTATAAATCATTTATGGTGCAAGTATGAACTTTTATTAAAAAATAAAAAAGGGAAGCCTTAATTAGTAAGAATTCCAAACTATATACTTTGGGCTGCTTCTATGAGTATATTTTTCTTATGGCCAGGAGCTGACAATTTATTGCAAAATTTTTTGTTCTGGCCACTAACATATTAGTTCTTCAAGTATCTCTCCCCCAAGTCTTACAAAATTACTTTCAACTTAAAACTCTTCTCCAGGATAAATCTTTGGTAGCTAACTTCTAAGATATATGTATTTAATCTCTCTTTGGGGCTAAACATTTAGCTAGTAATTGTCAGGAAAGTTTTGATATTAAAAATTTATGGCTCAAATAAGAATTCTCTGCAAAAGTTCAGGTACTGAGAAATAAGCACTATATAACAGACGCTTCTAGAAGATGGCCAATTTTAAAAACATAACGGTGATCACTCTGAGTCAGACCAGGAGTCCAGTCTGCACCAGACTTTAGGCCTGACAATGGCTCACAACATAATCTAGACAACAGAAAAGTTTCATTGCGCCATTGTGGATCAAAGTCAGAGATGTCACCTGGACATTTCTGATCTGCCTTTGAGAAGCAACCACTGGCTCTGTCACCGTGATTCTTGAACACACAGCCCGGATTCAAGACCACACAAGCGCATGGGCAGCTGAGTTCTCCTGCGCTCTCTTCTGGACCACGACACTCTGCTTCCCTGTATTTGAGCTAAAACTACCTCTGCCTACTTTGAGCCCACTTGGGCTTCAGCGTTTTGGGATTTAGTGAGCAGATCCAAGTTCCCACTAGCATGCCCCACCCCTTTCCCTATAGCCTCGGATTCACAAATCTGACTCTCTTTGCTCTGTACCTTACCTGGACTCACACCAGCCTCCTAACTATCCTGGTTACCCTGACCAACTTATTCAAGTGAACACAGAGACCCAGCTAGGTCAGAACAAGGATTTTTGACCTGAAATAAAACAGAGGCTTGGCTGAAGTCCAAGGATTTCAGCAGGCCTCCAGAACCATAGCCTTCCAGGCAAACTGACTCCGCGTGAAACCTTGGGCCCTTACACTGGGTACAAATTATATCACCTATGAGCAGCAACCTACTTGGCGTCCATGAAGTTGAGATATGTGAATATATAATTGAGAAAGCAGAAAGGAAGAACACTGCACAGGGTGCGAGGCCACGAAAGAGATAGATTCTTAATGTCCTTTAGGATTGGCTATGGACTACACAAGCCAATCTAACAATACCCATCACTGCTGCTCATCACTGTAATAATTGCAAATATTTATCTCTGGAAATATAAGTGGGCAGATTAAAATAAATTGCCAACTACTTTTTAAAACAACAACAAAAAATGACCTTGAATATGTTTCGGAGGTGAATGTCTAGCTGACTCAGAGAGGCCAGATTTTTGAAGCCTGGAACATTTACGGCAGAAGGCTGAGGACCTGGGTCAGTGTGGGAGTGTGATGAGATTATCAAAAGTCAAGGATATGAAGGGTGGGAAAGGAGGGACAGTGGCTAAAGCATTTGCACCTAGAGCTCCCCTCTGGCCTAATAAACCAAGTCAAACATGAAATCGCAGGGCAAGGTCCCATTGTTTCCGAGGAAATAGCCGTTTGTTCTGGGAAGATTCAAAACGATTCATAAATGAACATGATAGTTTCCTTCCTCACAGTGAACTACAGTAAAGTTCACTTTTTCTATTATTAAACAAAAAAGGAACTTTACTGAGAATATAGTACAACAAGAAGAAATCACTGAAGAGCGACTGTACTATTTTTAATGCCTTCAAATGCAGTCACATTACTGGCCAACAATGGGCTATTTGTAAATAACTTGAGAACTCTGAGTACACAGTAATGATCCTGGCCACCAGCAACCAAGAACAGTGGCACCGCGCGGTGCTGCGCTGTTCAGCACAGGGAGCTACAACAAATGAGCCCCCACTGCCTGTGACCCTGAGAGGGAGTTTCAAGGTAAGGACAGCCTCCCTCCCTGTGCTGTGTTAGATGCAAGAAGCGGGCAGAAGACATGGGATGAACTCCCAAGCTAGAGGAAAACGGGGGGCAGTGGGGACACGCACCAGTCCTTAGTCCTCAACCACGAACTATTGATGGGAATGTGACCAGGTAGGGCTACTATGGGCTACGGACTCATAACTCCGAAGCTAAGCCTTGGAAGCAGCGCATGTGTCCAGCGGCAGATGAGCAGAGGAAGAGGCCTTTCCACCCAGGGGAGCGCTGCCCCGCGATGATGAAGGATCGGCGGGACTCGCCTGCAGGAAAATGGATGTACACCGTGACTGCAACGCTGACTGAAATCAGTCAGACACACAAGCTTCAACATGGCATAACTCCCCTTTTATGACAACTCTAAAGTGTAAGCCAACTCCTGAGGATCTAGAAGCAAAAATAGATACATAAAAAACTAAAAGCAGGACTGGCGATAGCTCAGCCAGCCGACGAAGCATCTGCTTCATCAAGCACAGGGACTGAGGTTCGATTCCCGGCACCACCACCAGCCCTGCCCACCGGGCTCACTGAGCTGGCCACTGAGACCAGGCATAGCGGTACCCACCTATTATCCCAGCTTGGGGAGGCTGAAAACAGGAGGATCACTACGAGTCCAAGCTGTGCAGTGGCACCTTATACCAAATACATAGAAAAATTTAAAAAGCAGGCAATGGGAAATATAACCAGACCTTTCTGCAAATGAGAAGAGGACACAAAGATGGAGGGGTGAAGGGAAAGGAGACAGAAAAAGAATGAAAAGGCACTCTGAGCACGTGCCAGCTCCCACTGCGACCACAGACCCTACCCTGTGCGCAGGCACTAAGGAAGGCGTCTTTTAGCTTTTAAATGATTGAGCATCATGCTGGACACAGGCCCATACTCTAAAAATTAACCTTTCTGCTCCTGCTCTGAGCTTGTTTTTTCTTTATGTTCTTAGAGGCAAACAGTAATACTGAAGATGCAGTTTAAAAAAATAAACTACCTAAGAAAGAAGTGAAGGTGCACCCGGGAAGAAAGGGGAGGCGCCATGCCAGGAGTCCACCTCAGCAGCCTTGCAGTTGCGGGACGAGCGACCGCTTGGACAGGGCTGCTCACCAGCGAGAGCCCCAGGCCAGAGCTGACGGCACCGCTCCTCCCTCCCTCCTGAGCCAGTGCTCAGGCTGACACATCGGTGCCACTGCGGACACTACCCGCGGACCTGGCAGCAGGGCTGCGAACATGAAGGCGCTGAGTATCCGCGTGGGCCTTGACCCCGGAGTCTTCACGGTGACTTATCGCCCAGTCCTGTTCATGCTTTATTTCGAGACAGGGTCGCACCAAGTGTCTAAACTGCCCAGGCTGGGCTGGAATTCATAATCCAGCCTCCTAGAGTGCTGGCATCACAGGCCTCTGCCGCACTCCCTTCTCTCTTCCTCCCCTTCTCTCTCCCTCCCTTTCCCTCCTCCCTCCCCAACCCCATACTGTCCTTTGGGTATCCCCCTGAACAATGACAAGGTGAGAAAAACTGCAAAATACAATCAGTGCCAATATTTCAAAAAGTAGGCCAGAGCAGAAATGAAATCGGCGAGAGCAGGTCAGGCGGGCACACCTAGCCAAGCTGCCCTGGCTCTTCCTGACCGTGCCCATCACCAACCTTCCCGAGAAGGCGGACTTCTTGGCAACGGCTTAGAAACAAGGAAGAAGACAAAATACTGAGGACTGACAGACAGAGTAGGTGTCTGGACCATAAATCCCAGCTGTTTTCTAAAAGGCAGTACTTCTTCTCTACCTGAAATAAGCTTCTCGATCACTCACCCGTTCATTCAGCTGTTGCAGGCAGCTGAGTTAGATAGAAATACTACAGGCAGTCAGACAGGGACAGGCCCTGAAGGAGCCAGTATGGAAGAGAAATGCCTCTGCAGCTTGAAGAGAGACAGACCCCTGCTGTGGGCCAGACCTCAAAACAAAAGAGTAAAGAAATACAGCCAGGTACCTGTACCTCCCTAACGATGGGCACCCAGGAGTGATATTCTAAAGGAATCTCTGACCTTAAGTACTAGCCCAGCCCTCTACAGCAAAAGCTCTAGTATTGTATTCAGGACCCTTGTGCCCACAGCAGGAGGGAGGTAGAAGATACCAATGTGTTTTAGAGCACAGGTTTTGGCCATCGTGGCGTGAGTGTGTGCGCTTCCACACGCACGGAGAGTCTCTGGGAAGGTGAAAAGGCGCTGCTGCTAGAGGCTGCTGCCCGGCAGTCTGCAGGAAGAGGAGCCTTCGCTGTCACAGCGCTAGGGGAGAGGGGAGAGGTAGCGGAGGGTCACTGGCCAACTTTCCCGAAGTAGAAAGATGCACAAGCCAGGCGGTAAGGCTTCAAACCTACAGGGACCAGAGGCTTCCTGGCTGAGAAGGTCAACGTGCAGGGGCAGAAGCAGCCAAAGCCCTGGGAGCCCACATTCCCGCCCAAGAACATCGGCCTGTGTAGCAAAGCGGAAGGAGGAACAAGACAGCTCTGCCAGGTCGGCATCACCTGGAAAACCCTCTGAAAGCCAGGGCTGCCAAGCAGCCTCCAAGGCTACTTTCTTTAGCTTTTATCATCTGGGCTAGAAAAGGCCCAGACCAGCAAAATGCAGGCCCGTAAATGTAGCACGGGGCTGTAAAAGAGAACGAGAGACATCCTCTGCAGGGCCAGCAAGTCGCAGGCTAAATGACAGCCCCACACCTCAGACAAAGCCTTCCGGGCCAGGCAAACACAATGTGTGAAGGAGCACTGATGTTTTTCTTTTTGCAAATTTTTTTTCCAGAAATACCACTTCAGTCAAAGTTCTGACAATTATAAAACATGTGATAGAGAGAATTCATCAAACGTGCCATAAGTGACAAGAAACGAGAACTCAGATCCTGAAATTGGAAGGGCCTCCGAAGTCCCTGACAGCCACGGCCATACATCACCCAGGCACATCAATCTTGGGCCGGCGGAGTTGTACGTGAGCCCTCTCTGGAGGAGAGCGGGTGCCACTCGGTTATCAGGTGGGTTTCTTAAATTCCAGAGCCTGAGGCCAGGGCCGCAGCTGTTAGGCTAAGCTAGGCCCACTCCAGCCCCACTGCCACCCCTGTGAAAATAAATGCAGGGGAGCCCAGCTGCGAGAGTGGTGGCAACACGGGAGCTGCTGTGCTCCCAGGAACCCCAAGGGAGCTAGAAAGTCTAGCCACGTGCCTCACGAGCCACGCGCACCCCATTCACAACTGCAGCACAGCGGAGGAGAAGCTTGGGAGAGGAAACTGACACCACCGTGAGAGCCCCACGGGGATGGCTGAGTGTGGCTGTTTTAGTGATGCAGCGTGAGTGTACACAACCAAAGCCTGCCCATCTCTGTGCTTTTTCCTTTCCTCTATTTTTCTTTCTTTTACTCAAGCAAATTCTACAAATGTGCCTCTGAATGGAAAACTCTATACATTTCCAAAGGGGCCACCTTAACTCTTAAGGTCATCTGCAGAGAGAGAGAACAGTACCATCACCGCCAGTGTCTTCCTCTCCTGGGTGCACGCTACTCCACCAGGAACAAGCCCTTGAAGAGAACCGGCTTTCCTTTGCCCTCCAGATCTGCTGTGGTGCTAACACAGGTGAGGCAAGCCACGGCATTATTTGTTTATTTTTTTACATCTTAAAAAATAAAAAGGTTCTGGCCACCACAGACAACAATCCCTGACTCGCTAGATTTTAGGGACCACGTCCAGCTCCTTCAATGACCCATTAGCCACATGGCTCATTAAGAGACACTAAAAAAGGGGTATTTGCAGACATCAGACTGTCCGGGTTAATGACCCGGCACAGCCACAGGACTCTGGATTACCAAAATGGCACTTCTAGTCCACAGGACAGACCTACACTATGGTTTTGCACTACGCAGGGTTGAAATCTGGAGAGGAGGTCGAGCGCACAGAATCATTTGCCGCGGTTCACTCCCTGGGTCTGAGTGTCTCGCTGGGAAAATGCACTATTACAAAAGGTCAGGAATGCAGGCCTCACACGGGTAGAAAGGGCCACGGAGCCCGCCTTGGAGTCCGCAAAGCCACTGGGGGTCTGCACGTGATGCCATCCAATGCTGTCCAAGGCCTCACAGAAACAGCCATTTTCAAGCAATGGGAACCGAATGGAATTGAGTGAACAGCGCAGCCAGATTCAGGCTGCAGTCTTCTCTGTCCACAAGCGCTTGCACAGGTCCCTGTCTCATGAGCAGGGATCCACAGAGCAGGCAGATTCTTCTTGGAGAACACTGGGTTTGTGCTGAGCTGCAACCTGTCCAAAGTGACACGACCCTGCCCCAGAATGCCTAGCGACTGTCTGCGACATGCCCCCCCCACCATCATGCCCTAAGCCTCCACACCGACATACCATGTGCTGTCTCTGATCCCCCTTTCTCAGTCCAACGAAGTCCGGACTTAAGGATCCCTGCTGGGATCGTGTTCTGCCAACTTACTCAGCGCTGAGCAAGCAGCCTAACAGCGGGGGCTGAATCCACAGCCACTCTCAGACCTAGAGAGCCTGGCCACCTGGGAATTACGACCTGTGACGAGTGCCAGCTCAGTGTTCACAGTTATCAGTTACATGCAATCATCAACACATACTAGCCATGCTGCTTGATGCTTAAACTCCCTTTTCCATTAAAAGAAACAACACGGCTTCTATGTGAACTAAAAGTAGGAATCAATGGCTGCCTAAGAGTCTTCACACAAGTGGAAGCTTTACAACTCGGTGTGCAGCTGCAATAGGAGAACGGGAGATGGTGGCCCCGACTCCCTAAGCCCTTGTGCCAGGGACAATATCTCAAGTAATAAAAACTTGCACCCTGGACAGATGATGAAGGGGCCAATGCGTACGTAGGTCCCTGTAGCAGACCATCATCCCAGAGCTATGTCACAGGACCAAATAAAATCTTTCATCTGTGTTATGGTTTATGACCAGTTGTCCCCGCAAAGGCTCATGTAGTCATTGCTCAGGGACTTCTATAGATTGAGACTTGACTCATGAGTCACTGGGATTAGGTGTTTTATTGCTGATGGGATGATCGGTCTGAGTAGGGCTGGGACTATGGGTGTGGTCTAGGGCGGATATCCTAAGGTGGAGAGCCTGACTGGAACAAAAAGAGTGACAGAGAGACAGACTCTTGCTCCTGCTGTTGCTCTGCTGCCCTGACTGATTGGCTGCCTCTGCCACCATTTTGTTGCTGTTTGCCACCATGAACTGGATGCTCTCAGCCTTGGGCCAGCCAAATATGGACTGAAACCTCCAATAACTGTGAGCTAATAAACCTTTCCTTCATTTGAGTGTCAAGTATTAGTCCCAGCAATGACAGAAAAGTAACAAAGACAATCTGTTTGTCTATGTGTCTATCCACCATCTATTTGTGTGGCTGGTTGCTAGGCAAACCAACTGAAAGAAACAAATAAATAAATAAAAGGAAAAACAAACCATAAAGTTGTGGGTGACAAACGTGTGCCCTCCACTAATATGCCAACATACATTAAAAATCAAAATATACTAATGGCATTCTGGATACACAAGTATATGCCAGGCAACATACAAATAAAGAGAGTTTAAATTGACCAACTTTGCCTGGCAGGCACAAGAGCCTGAGTTCAATTCCTGGTACCAAAAAAGAAAACAGTGAAATAAAAACATTTGTGAAGGACAAACTTTGCT
Organism: Myocastor coypus; assembly: GCA_004027025.1. NCBI lineage: Eukaryota > Metazoa > Chordata > Mammalia > Rodentia > Myocastoridae > Myocastor > Myocastor coypus. The sequence goes on from PVJA010019928.1 coordinate 21,446, forward strand.
GAGAGATGCTTTGAAACAAAGCTTACAAATGAGAAGTAGGCCTCTCTGAAGGGTTGCAGCGTCCACAGAGGCTGTGTGATTCAAAATGTGAAGACAGGAAGAGCCAGGCCTGAATCCTGGCTCCACGGCACACAAGGAAAATGAAACCGCATAAGCAGTAACGTCTAGAGTCCCAAGGAAGCGGCCTGGGCCACCAAAACCCTTTGCTGAGCCACCTGGCACAAAGCGAAGGCCTAACACGCCTTAGCAATGACGTAACTACACACGGAGTAAACCCTGAATCGTGACCCAGGGAGCCAGCAGCGGGGCTCCCCGAGTGCCAATGGAGGCTCCCTGCAATCTGCTTCGCCCTCTTTCCCTAGCTCTTCACACGTACCACTCGGCACAAGCTTCCACTGCCAAGGTCAGCTGTCTGCGCCCTGGCAACTCACTGGCATGTCCCTCATTGATTTGGAGCACAAATATTTTCCCACGAGTATTTGCTGTCTCCCGGGTTAAGTTACAAATCCACCCTGACTCTTGAAACACACTGTTTGAACTTCACGAAACAGTCTATGCCCACAGCGTGGGTGGCCTAAATTCTGTACACAGGCAACAGTTAAGGATGATATTTACCAAAAATATTCCCAGGGGTATTTCCTTAGGAAAGCTGCAAAGGTATTGAGTTCTCAGTCTGATAATGACCAGACTTACGGCCACGCCGTGCTCTCCGGGGCTCCTTAGGTAGCTCCCTCCCTTTACCATCCTCAGGTAGAACAACTGCAGAGCGGCTAAGGCGGGTGATCTTGTGAGAAGGATTTTCTTCTACCCTTTATTTTCCCCTACTTAACAAAAATGAATAAAGCTAAGGGTACAGAAGGAACCTGGGCAGGGCAGAATACAAGACAGCTGAGAGAAGACAAAAAGAACCACGGGGACAATAAATAACAGAATTCAGAAAAGTAAGACACATGCACCACATAAACAACACTTAAAGCACCTAGGAGCACTTGGTTTCTTTAATAGGGAGATCCACACCTGGATCCCAGATGTGACGTTTTGACTGAGAAATGGGTTTTCTAGGCCTGGGCTTCTGCTGCTGAGTAGCGGCATGCCTCTTCTTCCAGAGGAAGCGGGAGAGGATGGAACGCAGAAAGGGAGGGGTGCTGCCTCCTCACCTGACTGGCGTGCTAAGGGCCCTGCTGGGTCAACACACGAATGCTTGGCCATGCCACAGGCACCAGCAAGGAGGCCACAGAGTTGCGGGGAGTTGTGTAAGAGGTGGGACGTGCCAGGAGGAAAAGGTAGGGAGCTGCCCAGGCCTGATCCCTCCAAAGCGGGCGCCAATGGGAGGCGACCACAGCTCCACCATGCCAGCTACTGGTGGCTCAGGACGAATCCGGGCTAGAGCCGCTGTCCCTGCAAAGCTTTCCTTCCAAAAGAGGCAGAAATGCCAGCTGTTTTCCATGTGAAATCCTAGTTCCAGTTGGCAAAGGATTCCAAATCGCAAGGCACCTGAGCCAATGAAACCCCTCTGTGCGCCGCCACCGTGACCGCCTCCTCGCCCCCTGTGCGCCGGCACTGTGACCGCCTCCTCCCCCCCAGTGCGCCGCCACCGTGGCCGCCTCTCCCCACCAGGGTCCTCGCTTCCCCCGAGTGTACACAAGGGTGGCTTTTTGCCTCAGCACAACGAATATCCGGCCCACGGCTTAAATGTCACAGGGCTTCTCTTCTATGACTAAACCTAGGTGGAAACAAAGAGCAAAAAATAAAAGGTGGATTGTAGGAACCCGGTAGAAGGGACAGGGACCGAGTGTTTGGAGGGAAGGGTAAGGAGAAGTAAACAGAGGGGGAAGAGATGGAAAAGGAGGGGAAAGAGATGGAAAAGGAGGGGGAAGAGAAGGAAAAGGATGAGAACACAAGGCACATTAGGGACCGGAGCCACGCCCACAGCAAATGCAAGCATTGCCTACTGCAATGTACGTACTACTAAGGAGGTTTTCTAAACGAAGGTGTGTGTTTCTGCTCCTCCTCCACTTCCCTCCTTAGAGACCAGAAGGGTCCGTCTTAACAAGGGTTAAGTCTGGACACACGCCGTGATACCTCCTTACACACGGGGCCTTCTTCACGCATGCAGCAGTGGGCACACAGCAGGTACTCAAATCTAGCTGCGCTGTTAGCACTTCGTGATAAACGTGATAAACAAGTGGCTTTGAGGTTATAGTTGGGGTGCTCAGTCTCTAAAAGGGTCAACATCTCTGTTATGCAGCATTCAGTGGTGTCCTGGCCGTCACTGTTCAGTTTTTAATAAGAAATTACAAAGCTGGATGACACCGTGTCAGTATCTATATAAGAAGTTAGCAGCCAACCCCACAACCCATGGCCCTAAGTCAGCAAACCGTTTGTTTTACCAGCACCCTGCTGATTATGGAGGCCCAGATAAGATGCCATGGCCTCTGAGTGAGCAGACAGGGCTGGGGAGATAGCTTGGTAGAATAAGCACTTGCCTGGCAAGCACAAGGGCCTGAGTTCAACCCCCAGTTCCGCCAAAAATAAAATAAAATTAAGAGATCTAAGTGAGCAGACATGGAGCCAGGCTGAGAATAACAGGAAAGCACTAAGCGCAATACAAGCGCCTGAACTAAATTAACGCAGACAGGTATCCTTGAATGCAGGGATTCTAAAGCACAGACCTCAGGAGCAGCAAACAAAACTCACCCCATGCCCACACTAATTTTCAGGACTATTCTCACCTTTGAAGTTCTATCAAAGCTTCAAGGTGTCTTCCATAGAGAGTAAGAATTGAAGTTTTAAACTAAGTTGAAATTTTATCCCCAGGTATATAATTTAATTAGTAGATAACCAAGCTGCAGGTATAAAGCTTGCTCTCCCGTGAAAATTCTGCGGGCACATTCTCCCACTCCAACCTCTTTAATTATGAAGTGTATCACTTAGGAAAGTGCGGCATCATGTCCGTCTATGGGTTATTACAATAAAGTCTAAGGAAGGGGTTGGTACCAATCCAGCCATCAGGAGGCCTTCCAGAAGTTAAGTAACTCTAGGTTTTATTCCCACTGCAATTTGCAGAGTACCTGCTCATTCCATGTTCTCTTAGGTGGCCCATATACTAGCAAAGCCTGCCTGTAGCATGTGAGGCTAGGGCTCAGAGTAGCACTGGAACTAGGGCTAGGGTTAGGGCTAGGGTTAGGGTTAGGGCTAGGATTAAGGCTAGGACTAGGGTTGGGGCTAGGACTAGGGTTGGGGCTAGGGCTAGGGTTGGGGCTAGAGTTGGGGGTGGGGCTAGTGCTAAGGCTAGGGCTAGGGTTAGGGTTAGGGCTAGGATTACACCTAGGGCTTGGGCTTGGGCCAGGGCTAGGGTTCCAGTTAAGACTAGAGCTAGGGGTGGTGGGAGATAGCTCTGTGGCACAAGTGCTTGCCTGGCAAGTGCCACGTTGCAAGTTCGAACTCTGGTCATGCAAAAAATGGGAGAGAGAGACAGAGAGAGAGAGAGAGAGAGAGAGAGAGAGAGAGAGAGAGAGAGACAGAGAGACAGAGAGAGAAAGAAACAGAGAGAGAGAAACAAGAGAGCCTAGAGCTAAGGACACAGTTAGAATAGGGTTAGGGCTAGGATTACATTTAGGACTAAGAGTATCCTAATTTTTTCTTGTTCATGAATTCATATTTCTCCAAAAAACAATGTGGACCATTGTTCTAGTCCCAGTGTTTAGGGTTAGAGTTAGGGTTAAGGCTAGGGTTAGGGTTAGGGCTACCGGTAGGGTTAGAGGTAGGGTTAGGGCTAGGGCTAGGGTTATGGTTAAGGCCAGGGCTAGCGTTACGGCTTGGGCTTGAGTTAGGGCTAGGGTTAGGGTTATGGCTAGGGTTATGGCTAGGGCTAGGTTTAGGTTTAGGTTTAGGTTTAGGTTTAGGTTTAGGGCTAGGGCTAGGGTTAGGGCTATGGTTAGGGTTAGGGTTAGGATTAGGACTAGGGTTCCAGTTAAGACTAGAGCTTAGGGCTAGGTTTAGCGTTAGGGCTAGGGTTACAGTTAGGGCTAGGTCTAGCGTTAGGGTTAGGGTTAGGGTCAGGGTTAGTGTTGCGGCTAGGGTTAGCGCTAGGTTTACAGTTAGGGCTAGGTCTAGGGTTGGGGTTAGGGTTAGCGTTAGGTTTAGGGTTAGGGTTGCAGCTAGGATTAGGGCTAGGGTTACAGTTAGGGCTAGGTCTAGGGTTACGGTTAGGGTTAGCCTTAGGGTTAGGGTTAGGGTTGCGGCTAGTGTTAGGGCTAGGTTTACAGTTAGGGCTAGGTCTAGGGTTAGGGTTAGGGTTAATGTTAGGGTTTTAGGGCTAGGGTTACAGTTAGGGCTAGGTCTAGGGTTAGGGTTAGGGTTAGCGTTAGTGTTAGGGTTAGGGTTGCGGCTAGTGTTAGGGCTAGGTTTACAGTTAGGGCTAGGTCTAAGGTTAGGGTTAGGGTTAACGTTAGGGTTAGGGTTGTGGCGAAGGTTAGGGCTAGGGTTACAGTTATGACTAGGTGTAGGGTTAGGGTTAGCGTTAGGGTTAGTGTTGCGCATAGGGTTAGGGTTAGGGTTAGGGTTAGGGTGAGGGTTAGGTTTAGGGTTGCGGCTAGGGTTAGCGCTCGGGTTACATTTAGGGCTAGGTCTATGGTTCGGGTTAGTGTTAGGACTAGGGCTAGGATTATTGCTAGGCCTAGGATTAGGGCTAGGATTATGGCTAGGGCTACAGCTAGGGTTAGGACTAGGGCTAGGGTTCCACTTCAGACTAGAACTAGGGGTGCTGCGAGATAGCTCTGTGGCACAAGTGCTTGCCTGGCAAGTGTCAGGTTGCAAGTTCTAACCCTCGCCCTTACAAAAAGAAAAAAAAAAGAGAGAAAGAAAGAAAAAAGAAAAAGAATGCCTAAAGCTAGGGATAGAGCTGGAATACATTTAGGGCTAGAGTTAAATTTAGGATTAAATGTTTCCTAATATTTTGTTGTTCATGAATTAATATTTCTCCAAAGAACAACGTGGACCACTTTTCAAGTCCCGGTGGTTAGGGTTAGGGTTAGGGTTAGGGTTAGGGTTAGGGCTATGGTTAGCGTTAGGGCTATGGTTAGGACTAGTGTTAGGGCTTGGGCTAGGGTTAGGGTTAGGGTTAGGGTTAGGGTTAGGGTTAGGGCTAGTCTTAGCACTAGGGCTAGTGTTAGGGTTAGGGCTAGGGTTAAGGCTATGGGTAGGGCTAGGGTTAGGGTTAAGGCTAGTGCTAGGGTTAGGGCTAGCGGTAAGGCTATGGCTAGATTTAGGGTTAGGGTTACGGCTAGGGCTATGGTGAGGATTAGGGCTAGGGTTAGTGCTAGGGTTAGGGTTCCAGTTAGGCTTAGGGCTAGGGTTAGTGTTAGTGTTAAGACTAAGGTTAGGGTTATATTTAGGGTTAGGGTTAGGGTTAGGGTTAGGGTTAAGGCTAGGGTTAGGGTTACAGTTAGGGTTCGGACTAGGGCTAGTCTAGGGTTAGGGTTAGGTTTAGGGTTAGCGTTAGGGTTAGGATTATGGCTAGGCCTAGGATTAGTGTTAGGTTTAGGGCTAGAGATAGGGTTAGGGCTAGAGTTAGGTTTAGGGCTAGGGCTAGGGTTAGGGTTAGGGTTAGGGCTAAGATTGTGCCTAGGCCTAGGGCTAGGGCTGGGATTACGTGTAGGGCTAGGAGTATGACTCTCGCTAGGGCTAAGTCTAGCATTATGGCTAGGGCTATGGCTAGGTTTAAGTTTAGGGCTAGCGTTCCAGTTAAAACTAGAGGTAGGGGTGCTGCGAGATAAGTCCGTGGCACAAGTACTTGCCTGGCAAGTGCCAGGCTGCGAGTTCCAACCCTTGTCCTTAACAAAAGAAAGAAAGAGAGAAAGCAAGAAAAAAAGAAAAAATCCTAGAGCTATTGATAGAGTTGGAATACCATTAGGGCTAGGGTTACCTTTATGCCTAAGAGTATCCTAATTTGTTCTTGAATTCATATTTCTCAAAAGATATGGATGGTTGTTCAAGTCCTCGTGGTTACTGTACATCTATCTATACTGCAGATATTGAGATTTCAGTCATGACTTCTTTCTCTACATCTCTTACCAATTGGTTTTTCTTCCATCCATTAAATCAGAAACTTTGTTTGTGGACTCGGGGTGTAGCTCAGTAGTAAGACCCCATGTTCCTCCCACAGCATCACCCAACAAAAAGAAAATGTTGCAGTAGGATTATCTTTTAAAGCAGTACCCTTTCTATAGCACCATGCTCAGATGGAGTCAAATGTACACCCAAGGAATGGGTCCCTACTGAGTAATAATACCACTCTACAGTTTTAAAACCTTTTATAAAATGGATAGAGGAAGGTAAAGAACGTGCCATCTCACACACTCCCTGCTCAGCTAATGCCCCTCTGGAAGCTGTGCCTTCTAGGGCTCCTCGGAGAGAGGAGTGCTACGGGCCACTCCACTGCTGGAGGTCTGCGATGCCGGCTGCCCATGTGGGGCTATGATTTTCCGAGAAGAGCGACAGTGCTGAAGGTGACTGAAAAGCACAGTGACACCGAGATTGCCCAGGTATCAATGAGGCATTGGCTCAGCCTCGGCCTAGCAACAGAAGTCACAGTGGCCACCCACTGAGCAGGGGACAGCGGCTTGGGAGCTCGTCACGGGCTGCAGAGGCAGACGGCATGGAGACATTCGTGATCAAAATCAGCCGTGTGTTCCTGGGCACTCAGAGGGTGACCTCACTGGCAAAACAGTCAGGCCGGCTGAGAAGGACAAACACGACCAGCCTCCATAGGTGCTTGCAAGGAAAGGTGAGCTTTTAATTAAAGGCCACTTTAGAAAGGATAAACGGCCGCACAGGCACCAGGAAAGAGGTTTCTGAGAATATGCTGAGCAACAAGCCACAAGAAAGCAGGGGGCTCGGCAGAGCGAACGCACTGTTGCTTGGGGGGGAAAGGAGCAGCAGGGACACTAGCAGCCAGGATGAGTGGGCTGCGCTGCGCCTCCCCATCCCAGGGCAGCCTAGTCCTCAGCCTGCCTGCACGCACACGGATCCAGCAGCCGAGGAGGCTGAGGCAGGAAGATCTCTCGATCCCAAGAGTCAGCAAAATACTGAGACTCTGGCTCAAAACTCAACACAACCCAAAGTAGGTCTTGAGCCACCAAAAGCCAGTGCACTTCCCGGAACTCTACTGTCAGAATCCACAACAAATTACCTAACAAATAAGGCGGTTGTTTCGAGTGTTTCCTTTAAGTTCAACATTTTAAAAATGAGATATAATCTTTATTGTTCCCTCTAATCTATAATATTTATGGGGGGACAGTGACACAGCTCAGAAGCACAGCACCTGCCTGGCAAGTACAAAGTCCTGAGTTCAAATCCCGATACCAAAAAAAAATTAAAGAAATATAGAGAGGAATAAATTGAAATAAAATGGATTTCAAAAGTCAAACTGTCCCCCAGAGTCAAATGAAATGCTTTACATGGAACTTTTTCTCTCCCTCCTCCACGTAAGTCAGGGTTTCACTGCGCTGTCTACACTGGTTCAAAAGTCCTGGACTCAAGCGTCCCCGTGCCTCAGCCCCCCAAGCACTGGGACTGCGGCGCACACCACCATGCCTGGCTCTTAAAGTTAATGTCTGGGAATTCAACTCAACTATACGTACGCCCACCATTCAGTACCACATCTCCAAACGCGCCGCTTCTCAGAGCTACTGCGTCCTGTCTGAACAGTCTGGAGACACTTTATCCACCAAAGATCAAGTTAATGCCTGCAGGGAGCAGCAGGGCAGCCTGAGGCCAACAGGAGACCTACCAAGCCCAGACAGACAGATGCTCTCCCGACGCACTGGACAGGGCTGCTTTCCCACGCTTATCTCCTCCAGCACCTTTACCCGTTTCCATGAGCTCTGGTTCATAATCGCCTGCCACAGCACTGGGCCTGCTCCTTCACAGGCAGATGTGTTCCTTCCTGTCCCAGCTCCACGGCAAGCCCCACTCTGACTGAAATCCCCTCCACGGTCACAACATGCTACATGCGACTCGAACCCACAACAGGAATTTGGTAATGCACCGTGCGTTTCGCTTCCAGAAAAGAAACCACTGGGGACAGAGGAGCCCACATCCGTGCACCCCACATCCGTGCACCCCACATAAGTAAAACTGCTAACTCCCAGCCAGAGAACCAAACAAAACTTCCAAGAAAAAGATGATCAAAAATAAACAAGATCATGCGTGTGCAGCCCTCGGTAAGCCTTTTTTTTCCATTCTGCTAAAGTCAGGATCTACCTTGCCTCACCCTGTTCACGTACAGATCGTGACCCTAAACGTCCTCCACAGAACTTTTGCTTTGCTAGTCTCTCCTTCCCCTTGAGTAAGTGCCACACAGATATCAGGGTTATTGTGCAATAGGTTGAAGGGGACTTTTCTCCTTCAGTTCACATTTTCTGTGCTCTCTACAGGTTCCGACCACTGAAACTGTCTCATGAAATAGCAAGAGTCCCACAACGCTGGATGTCCTGTTAAAACTAAAACGGAGCTCTCCAGAGTGCAGCAGCCAGAGTTCGATCCCCAGCCTGCCGTGCCAGCCCGGCCCCCAGGTTGCATGGAAATGGACACCAAGACAGGGCGTGGTGGCGCACACCTGTAATTCAGTGCTTGGGAGGCTGAAAACAGGAGAAGCACTACAAGTCCAATCTAGGTAGTGTGTAGACCCCGTACCAAATGCATAAAAAAATAAAATAAAATGGAGATGGTGGAGGGTAAGACACAGACCTGGGTCAGAAAGCCACAGCCTGAGGGTCACATTCAGCAGGTCCCCTGGTTTTGTAAATGCAAGTTTGGTTGGCACATAGCTAGGTGTGTTTGTTTACAGCCTGTCTATGGCTGCTCCACAGCTGCAGCAGACAGGACAAAGCCTAAAATACTTACTCTCCGGCGCGTGCCAGAGAAGGTGCATGAACCCTGCTCCATGCCACACTGGCAAAACAAACTGCAAGTACGAGCAACCCTCCGAGCTTGACAACAACTCCACAAAGCCTGGAACTTGCGACGAGACAGAAACTTTCATCGGACCTTCACCACCTAGAGGGGAACAGTCCTTCCGCGCCATCTACCTTCTCCGGCTAAAGTCAAGGCTGAGCCTCGCATCAGTAAATGCCTCACTCCTCAAACTCCTACCTAGAAATAAGGCCCAGGACTTCCCAACTCCTTATTGCTCACAGAACCATCTGTAATAAAGAAACTGTGTTCTGGGGTTTTCTTTTGCTTGGTAGGCGGTTTTGGTTGTTTTTGTTTTGGGCCTAAGCAGAGCTTCAGGATCCCTGGCTTCCCACTCCAGCTCCGGAACCCCGGCTGGCCTTCCAGGACTCAGTCTGGTTTCTCATTTATGGTCTTCCATGGCTCTTCACCTCCTTACCACATTAAGGAAAATCCGAGGCCCCTGACCTTAAGGAGCAACAAAGTTATCATACTGAAGCAGGATGCCAGCTGGAAACAACCCACTGGACAGGGCAGCCCCGCTCGCTAGGCAGAGCCAGTCCCTCCTGGAAGGGGCCAGCCGTTTTCTGGGCGGGGCCAGCTCTGGGCCCTGTACAAGCACTAAGTCCAACGTCGCCATGGAGGGGCTGGCCCCTCTGCTGCACCCGTAAGGCTGTCGAACTGACTTGGGCTCTGCAAAGAAGAGGTGCCGGGTAGGACCTCCAGGCCACCAAGGGCATGTTCCGCGCCCCTTCTTCTCCACATCGGCCAACCAGGAAGCCCTTTATCCTCTGTATGCCTGAAATGACTTTCAGAAAATGAAACCTAAAATTACCTTTCTATGCTTCCCTTCCGAAACTGAGAACTCCTGGAGGGTAGAGGTCTAGTTTCAGGAAGCAGTAAACCTCCTCAAACACCCAACCTGGCAGTCAGCTGGAGCTCAATGAAGAACAAAAGGATATTCCCTTCTCCAGGAAGTATAATAGAGGAATGAAAAAGATCTCTCAGAAAATCCATCAAGAGAAGATCCCCAACAGGCTTTCCTTTGTGGTTTGTTTATACCCCAACATATATCCACCAGGACTCCCTGAAAATAATTTTCAGGAAACAAAGACCATGAAAAATTAGCTGCCAGATTTGGAATGGTGTGTCTTGATGAAGGAGTGGTTACAGAACTAAAGGAACAGCCACATGGAGCGACCAGATTTCCTGAGGAGAGCAATTCACTTCACTCCAAAAACGGAGAAAAGCAAACCTCAATGTACTGGCTGTACATTAGAATGGCCTGGGGATTTTTGAAAAATTCCCATGCCTGGGCCAGTCTCACACCAAGTGAACCCCACTCTCTGGGAGTGGCCCGACCCACATGGGTTTTCTAAAGCTGCCCCAAGGGGCACCAGTGTGCAACCAGGGTCAGAGCAGATAGAGGAAAGGGACGACCACGGAATCCAGGCCCCAGCGATGACTCGGGAGACCTTGGGCATACCGCCCTGCCCTTCAAGCCAAAGCAGTACCTCGCTCAGTGTGGGACCTCGGCTTAGCTTGTGACCTTCTGAAAGGGGAGCGATCATAGTACTTAACCCTCATTGGGCTGCGCTAAGCCCTGGGGATGAGAACACAGCAAAGCTCTTACACCGTGCCCAGAACACAGACTCCAGAAATGCCCGCGACTTTCATCATCAAAGGCACAATAGTTGACAACAAGTACTTCACAAGCTGAGAACTACATAAGCTACTCAATATAGAAAGTACTTAATAATCGGCAGTCTATTTTCTAGCCACAAAATTACTCCCCCAGTCATAATAATCTCTGAATACCGGACTTAAGCCAAGGTCCTTTAGGATAGAGAAAAACTAGCATCCCCACACTCACAGAAGTCAGATGAAATCCGGGGCGCACTTAATTCTACAGTATTATCTGCTGTCTATCTGACATCCAAACTAACCCGGATCAGGATTTCTCCTGGCTAAAGCTGCCAGCCCAACACTCCCTGTCACTACATTTGAACCTGCACTCAACAGCTAAAATCATGGGCCAAATGTATTTTTTCTAAAAATCATAATCTGTTCCCAGGACACTGCCATTGTGTTTTCTGGAAGCCAGAGACAAGCTACTCTAACTCACAAGCAACTAGCTGGCTCCCCGGCACCACAAGCTGCTGCATTGTTCAGACAAACAAAACTTGAGAGGAAACCATTCAAAGGCTGAGAACAAGAGGGTAGAAGGCATTCTTTGCTGACCCCTCTATCTCAGTCACTTGACAGATACATAAGTCAAGTCCTGGCAGACGTGTCCAGAAATCCTTGCCCCGGATGCAGCATACCCCAGCTATCCCGCAAGGCAAAAGCTTGGCTATAAATTGTTCACACAGGCCTCAATGCCAAAACCCACGGCGCATCAGAGCCTCTCAGAGTCCTGCGCCACGCAGACCTCTGCCACACAGCCTGCCTCTTTCGTTTTTTTTTCATCCTGCTTTGACCCTCCCTTTCCAAAGGGAACCTCAACTTGACCTCACCCGTGTCAGGGTATTATTTTTTTTCCCACTGGAAGAAAAGCAGGGGGGAAAAACCCCATCAGCAAAACAATTTTTTTGAAAACTCTTTTTGCAAAGGGTTTATTTTGAATTCTCAGAACAAGACCCCCTGGAGAAACAGTAAGTTCTGAACTAAGCCTATTAGAACACTGGGACACGTGTAAGAAACTGAAGATTCAAAGCAAGGCCCAAGACGCTGAGATGCGTTACGGGCCATTGAGGCAGGTGCTGCTATAAGAGCTGAATTAAGTCGGCCTCTCGATCGCCCATTGACTATTGCAAATGGAGAAAGCCTTCCCACGAAGGATGCTTTCTGGGTCGCTTGGCTGATCCCTCTGAACAAGGACCCAAGGAGTGAATATTATTTATCCAGTGGCAAACCACACAAATGAATCACTCTCAAGCACCACGCTGACAGCCAAGCACAATCTATACAATGATTCCACACTATCAGCAGAAGCCGATAACAAGCACACTAAAGCTGTTTTTGACTTCCTCCTACCCTCCAAAACACGAAATTCCTAATTGTACAGGGCTGGACATGACGCCTTCACTCCTTTACAGCCAACTAACCGCAATTGGCAGGTCACCTGGAAAGACATTTTTTAAGGGAGAAAAAATAGTAAGGCTGTGGATAAATAGCAAAAAGAGTAGGGGGCTTGCCAGTTAGCTCAGCTGGTTAAAGCCCCTGCTGAAGCCAACGCAGTCAGGTTCAGGGGACCTTGTAGTCCCATCCCCAACTCCATATGCAGCTTTAGACACCCCCCCCCACCCTTAACACAGCCTGAGCCAGCTAAAAGAAAAGGAAACCTTGAATAAAAAAATTAAAAGAAAAAAAAAAGAAGAGTAAAATGCCAGGTGGCACCTCATGTCATGCATCAGCATGTGTGAAATTACGAGGAAAACCTAGACTGCACTGGTGGCGTACTCTGGGCCTCACCCTCCATGCACTAAGGTGAGCATATCCCAGCTAGTGCAGCGGGCCAACTTACTTCTTCCAAGACACAGTAGAAACAGATGCCCTGGACAGGCAAGCGGCAGATCCAGGCGGCAACCCACAGGGCCCAGAGCAAGCCGCGGGCGAGGTTCCAACTTCACAAGGTGGCTCACAATACACAGAAAGTCGGGCACAAAGGGAACGGGGGCCAGGAGGACAAGAAGTGCCCGTTCATGCTACCCACATCACTGGCACCGTCTGTCTGAATGGTGCTCTTATGAAGCTGCCAGCTTTGAAAATAAAAAAGGAGAAAAAAATCTGGGTAACTTAAGTCAGAAAGAAGGGAGGTTTGTTTGCTGTTGGATGCTGAGGGACTGAGGACCTCGCTGGGAAGCCTGCAACTTCTCACGGGGAAGCTTTTCATTCCATCCTGGCCAGGGTATTCACAGTTTAGCAAAGGCCGAACTGTGTGGGGCCTTGCGAAGAACTGCTCTAAGCTGGGAGAGGACGCTGCTCTGGGGGCAGGGCAGGCTCGCTCTCCTGGGACACTCCGCTTCCTGGCCTCAGGAGGCAAAGGCGCCTTCCCTCTGCGCTTCCACCAAGTGGCCGCTGCCCCGCCTGCTTTCCTGTTTAAGGTCAAGACCAGGTCTTACAAACCCAGTCACCTCAGAGCAAATCACATTCTGCTATCCTCCAGCTGCACATCACCAATTCTGTGGAACAAAGAAACCAAATAAAAGAAAGAAGAGGGGGAGAGCATGACACCAGTTTCCATCCCTGTGAGGACTGTCAGGGCTGGGAAAGAGACCTTCTCACCCCAGTTCTATTTGCACAAGTGCCCTGAGGCAAGCAAACAAACTGGAGCTACCTGGAGCCTGCAAAGGGACACCCAGGGACAGGTTGTGGACCACCCGGCAAGCATCCCGTGTGTGCTCTGTGGGTTCACCACAGCACTGGAGCCTCACGAAAATCTTCAAGGCAGGATAACCCGGCATTCAGGTGCGGCCCAGGCTCCTCAAAGCTTTGAGCTCGCGCAGCTCCCAGTCCTCACCTCCACTCCAGGAGTCAGCCAACTTTTCTGGAAGGAGCCAGCAAGCTGTGTTACAAAGACCATCTCTGCCACCACCCCTGGCCCCCAGCCAGAGACAAAACACTAACGCATGAGCGCGGCTCAGTTCCACTAAGACTTTATTTATGGACAGTGACATCTGAATTTCACAGAATATTAGTCTTCTTTTGGCTCTTTTTGAACCATTTAAAAATCCAATTGTCACTCTTAGGCCTTAGGCCACATAAAACGTGGTGGCGCTAAAGTCCCTTGCCCTTCTGACTTTTCCCCATGAGAGGGATGGTTCTGATTCACCCTAGGGTGGGCCAAGAAGACCGATACACGGCCTGCAAAATGCAGTGTGGCAGAGGGGAAACATCCTGGTCATTTAAGGACATTGTCATTCTCTCATCACGAAGACTGTTTCCTCTAGGGCAGCACCCAGAATGGGGGGCGGGGGATCCCTGCTAGGAGGACGGGCAGCAAATGGATAGTCCATGCATGCAATGGATGGATTACGCTCATGGCTTCAGTGCCATTCATATGGACAAGCTCTTCTGGGGTTTTCTTTCCTTCTTTTTTAATCTCTGAGTTGGTCCACAAATGCAGGTAATGTGCTAGCCACAACTGCTATTATTACAGGATGGTGGTATGTGTGTGTGTGTGTGTGTGTGTGTGTGTGTGTGTATCAGGCTAAATGAAATCAATTAGAAAAAATCAAGAGGGGAGCATTTGCTTTAATTTTATTTTTCAGTTTTATTTTTTTCATGCTTTATTTTTTATTTTTTTTTTTTTTCTCCACAACCGGGGATTGAACTCAGGCCCTTGCACTTTCCAGGCAAGCACTTATTCTACTGAGCTATCTCCCCAGTCCAGGAAGGGCGCATTTGATTGGGCAGTAAAACACAAAGTAAAGTACAAGCACCTGGGCTCGGGGGTCAGTGAGACCTATAATGTGAACATCTTCCCAAGTTAGCAATGGTGGGTTGATTTCCCAATTTTAGAGCAGAGTTAACTTACCGACTAATCAATGTATTTTCTCCCATGATTTTTCCTAAACACAGAGCTCTGCCCAGTTACTGCGGGTAAGCCCAGTCAGCTATAAACACGACATTAACGGCATCAGGAAGATCAATCACGTGCTAAATTGCTCCTGAAAATATACTGTCTCTTCTAGCTTTATTTCTCCACATGGCTGGCCTACAATTTTCTGCAATACATTCCCAGCATAAAGTATAAGCACACTGTGAAGGAAGATATGGCCTTGTCACCAGCCTTTGGAAAAGGTTGGTTACCATACTTCCTGCTTCCTAAAAAGGAAAAGCAGACATAGCCGTGGGAGCTTTTCTGTCTGTCAACGATATCTATGAAGGAAAGAGATCAACCAGACTTGGAAGCTGAGGACCCCGGCCTTGACATTAGAGTCATACACGAATCAGCAGGCGAACCTAGAATTACCATTTTCCAGCCTTTAATAATGGGAATGGGAGTGTTAGCATCGTGACCTGTCTAGCTGCTCCCTCAAAACCCCATGTGCTCGTGGAGGGCAGTTTTGGAAGGTGACGGGGCCATGGGTGGGTGATGAGTCTACTGGTCATAGTTCCGACCGAGTTAGCATAGTTATGGGTGTGAAGAAGAAGACCCACGCTGGTATGGCGGCACCAGCCAAGAGAATAAGAACCTGGATGGAATAAAAGAAGGACAGCTCACTGGTTCCTGTCTGCCACACCGGGGACTGTTCCTCCTCTGCCACTAAAGGCCACGCCACCCTGCCTTAGAACCTGCTGAGCTGACTATGGACTGAAACCTCCACACGCCTCCTTTAAATTGGGGGTGTCGGGTATTTTGCCCCATCACTCAGGACATAATTAAGGCCACTTCCTATTGAATGCAAAGGTCAAGGTACCACAGAACACTGGAAAGTGGCAATAGGGTAGATTGTTATCTCTTATGAATCAGATAGAAATATGTAAGAAAGATTGTTCAAGAAAATACTCAGGCCAGGGCCTAGAGATATACTTCAGAGGAATAAGCACTGACCTGGCAAGTACAAAGACCTGAGTTCAATCCCTGGCCCCATCGGCCCTGGTTCCCCACATGCACTGTCTTGGCCCTGGATGCCATAAAGAAAAAATTTTAAAAAAAATATTTTTAAATTAAATTTAAACTTTCAAAAAACTGAATTAAAAAAAAGAAAAGAAAATACTCAGGTCATCTTATTTATAGTCTGATTTCTTAAAAAACCTATGCACTTTTTTCAGTCAACAGATTGGGATGACAACATATGAGGGATTAACATTTTGCTTCTATTTCAATGTGCATTATTCTCTTTCCTTTCTTAGTAGTTCTATTTGCAACATTTACCTCATTCAGCCCTAACCCTAGTAAATATAGCAAAAAACGTCAACCCAACCTGAATTGCTGGTAGGATTGTACTACTTTTAAGACAACTGGAATAACACTGGCATCGTATTCACAGAATGGTGTGCACAAGGTCACAGGACAGGCTCCAAGTCCTAGGGGTTGAATCAAAATTTTTTGTAAACATGAAACCTTATTTAGTACTCCCCAGGAGAATTTATGGATCCAACGAAAGCAGTTTGGGTTCATGAGCTTGGGGAAGTAAGGCACGGTAATGATAAGACGCAAATGCTAGCCGATTGCCTCTGCTTAGGCCAGAGGAGGCCCAGCTGTCTGTACTGAAGACAACAAAAGGGAGAGCCTAGAAATGATC
>PVJA010019929.1:0-37682 GCA_004027025.1 Myocastor coypus
TGTGAGGACAATGTGCAATATGTCAACTTTCAAAGAAAAGAAAGGGGAAAAGAAAAAAAAAGTAATGTTGATTTAGAAAGGTTAATGTTTAATTGTTTGATCTATCTTATATACCTATATGTATTAATCTAAACTGATCTGATGATGAAAATATGTAATATAACCATTGTTAAATTTAAACAATAAAAAAATTGAAACTTAAAGTGTTAACTTTTATTCCCTTTTTTTTTTTAAATAACTGTAATCAACATTTTGTACATAGATGCTTATTTGTATTTCTGACTGCTTCCTTAGCATAGAGTTGTAGGTCAAAAAGAATGGGCATCAGATCCCAGCTCTGTATTGCCAAGCTGTATGCTAAATGGTCTGTGCCTTTTATATTTGCACAGGTGGCATGTGAGTCCCTACCATCGCATCCACTCTCTTGCAGTTTGCTTACTTCATAGCTTTCCTTATGAGAGTATGTCTCTCATAAGCAGTGATCTATAGTTATTTGTATTTAGTCTTCTGTAAATTTAGAGTTCAGGTCATTTTTCCAGATATTTTTTCTGCCCAGGGAAGGGAACCAAGCAAAGCCTTCTAGCAAAGGTACTTTCACATGCCTCTAGTGGAAGATGTAGAGACTGCTTCCCACAGAGTGCTGCTGCTTGCACTTCACCTTAACCTGCAGCCTACAGCTCCGTGAGTGTCCGGGTAAGCTGGTTAAAGTCTGGGCCCTGGGGGTAGACATGGAAGTTTCAGAAAGGTGTAACAGGAAGGTGATGGTTCTGTCTTGGTCTAAGCCTGTACTTCAGATAACAGAAAACAGCAGTGTGGGGGTGAGGGCATGTTGTTAGGCACTGTACACATTTTACACACACACACTCACACACACACACACACACACACACACACGAACTGTAATTCATGGAAGGCTTTCTCATCACCTCATGAGGAAGCTCACACATTTTCAGTGTGTCTTGAGATAGCTGTATCCTTTGAAGAACCTTGTCCTTCTCAAACAGGAAAATTTCTCTTTGCTCACAGTCCATGGCTGGACTACAAGTGGGAAATAAATGAATGTGCTTTCTATATAGAATGCAAGTTGAGCATTATGAGTACAAAATTCTGAAAAATTTTGAGGGCTGATGCAACACTTGTTATGATTTGTGTCTAGTCGTCCCCTCAAAGCCTCATGGGGCAGGGATTTCTAGAGTTTGAGATTTTAACTTATGATCTATTGCAGTGGTTCTCAACCTTTTTAATGCCGTGACCTTGCAATACAGTTCCTCATGTTGCAGTGACCCCAAACCAAAAAATGATTTTTGTGGCTACTTCAAAACTGTAATTTTGCTACAGTTATGATTTGGAATGTAAATTCCTGATATGCATCATGTATTCTTTGAAACCCTGCCGGGGTCTCGACCCACAAGTTGTGAACCGCTGATCTGTTGGAATTATGGGTGATCCAAGGATGGCATTATGGGTGTGAGTGCTACCCCCAGACTGGGTGGATAGCCTGAATGTAACAGAAGAGAGACAGAGAGACAGACTTCCTCTCTGTTGCCATTGTTGCTGCCACTCTTCCCTTGGCTCCTCTTGCTCCTTGCTACCACCACGAACTGCTGCTCTCTGCCCTGTGCCGCTCTGCCTTGGAGCCAGCCAAGTATGGACTGACACTTCCAGGAACTGTGAGCTGAATAAACTTTTCCTTCCTTCATTTCTGTTGGGTATTTGTCCCAACAATGAGAGAAGAGTAACTGAGACAACACTTCAAGTGGAAAATTACCTGACCTCATAGGCTAGGTCATGGTAAAAATACAGGCAAACTAAAAACATAGTATAAAATTACCTTTAAGCTACAAAGGTGTATGTGTGAAACATAAATTAATTTATATTTAGGCTTGAGTCCTGTCCTTAACATATTTTAATATATATTGCAAACCCCCCCCGCCCTGAAAAATAAGAAATCCAAAGGATTTCTGGTCCTACAGGATAGTCAACATGTAATATAGTTTTTGTGCCCTACTCATATTAGAATTTCAAGTAATATTTCCAGGAAATTAACTTCTTAAACAGTGTGAATGAATAACAGAAGATTCCAGAGCTGCAAATATATATCTTGTTGGGCTTTTATTAAAGATAGCCCCCCAAGTGAGGTATCCTCTGTGCACTGGAGATGGGTGTATTTTGCAATTAAATCTATGGTAAAAATAGCTTTTGAACTTTTGACTTTGGAGCTTAAAATTTAAACAAGCGCCACTGAGCTATAGAGCTAACTAGGTCTGCATGGGTGTGTTCAAGTTTCCTAAGTAACGAAAATTCCTGAGTCAGTGCAAATAATTTTTCTGTTATAAAACACAGATTTAGACCTTTGCTGATTTTCTGAATTCTTGAGGATTTCTGAATCCTGCTTAGGCCACAAAATGCTTTTTCAAGGAGCTCTTATGAGACCTGAAAGCCACTAAAATACCTTCCTTAGGAAGGAATCTCAACTGCCATCACACTGCCTAGAGACTCACCATTGAAAACCAGAGTAATCCATTATACAAGGGGAAGTCAAAATATACAGTGAATGTTTAAAATTTCAAAATGTATTAAAGTAGAAAACAGATTGCCATTCATCTCCCTTAAAATCCTTCCCCTCTCATTGAACCCACTTATCTCATCATCCTTGCATCTTTCCAAGAGAGTTTGAGCATCTTTCATGTCTTTATAAGGTATGATCAAAAATATGATGAAAGCTACAGCTGAGTTGTAGGCTCATAAAAACATTATGGTGTCTTCATCTACTTTACTCACCCAGTAAGGCACTGTGAGATTTTGGGTCTTTCTCAAAGCGAGCAAGCGAGAGAGAGAGAGAGAGAGAGAGAGAGAGAGAGAGAGAGAGAGAGAGAGAGACAGAGACAGAGACAGAGACAGAGACAGAGAGACAGAGAGAGAGGCCATGTAGGTTATCTTAGTTACTTTTCTCTCACTGCTGAGACAAAATTCCAAACACCAAAAGGCAAAGAACTAAAGATTTATTTAACTCAGAATTCATAGAGATTTTCAGTCCATAGTTGCCTGGCTCTGAGGCTGGAGTTATGGAAGAGAGGCAATAGTGCCTGCCAGGCAGAAGGTAGCAAACTACTAGTGACAATAGCGGCTTCTTTCTGCCCCTGTCACATTTTAGCTTGGCTACCTGGTCTAGGACAGGTACTGAATCAATCAGCAACCACAAGCCCTTAATCCCAGCACCCTTAACCCTAGCACTACACCATCCATCAATCAATCCCAGCATCACACACTCTCGATTCTGCCACCTCTGAAAAGTCTCTCACCTGTCACTTCTCCGATTTTTTCAGTAAAAGTGGTGAGATGTCTAGATACAAGCCACAACACACCTCATACCAATGAGATTTTCAGGCTCCCACAGCAGTCAGAGATAGAGTGTGGCCCACAAACCCGCATAGCTCCTCCCTGCAGGGGCTGTTGGATTTGGGACAGGAGTTGGGGGACAATGACTCTGTGCCGCTCTCGTAACCTGTCCTCTCAGCCATTACGTAGAGGTGCTCACTTCAACAAATGCTGTGACCTTGAAGTTAGTTTAGTGGAAAATATGTCACTATATCACTGAACAGTGCCAAGTGGAGGACTCTAGATAGCCAGGGATAAATTTTAAGGCCATCTTGAGCCCCTGAGGATTGGGACAGGTATCAAGACATTAAAAGGGGGGGGGGAGCATGGGGGCAGAGATGGGGATGACCACGGTTTCGTCTAGAACTAATTCTTGGGGAATCTTCAAGCAGACATTTTTACTGAAGATAATGTCCTGCACCTGCATTTGAAAGTCCCCAAACTGTGAATAAGACAACATTCAAAATCGGGCAGGGTGAATCTCCCTAATAGTAGGCAGCCAGAGTAGATGCTATTCCAATGTGTGTGTTCTATTGGGGCATAAGGGGGAAAGGTGATTTCTTTGATAATTTGGGCATGAGAAAGGTTCATGTGATTTAAAAAAAAAAGTAATGTTGATTGAATGTGTGAATTTTTAATTGTTTGGTCAATCTTATATACCTGTATGTACTAATCTAAACTGATCTGATGATGAAAATATGTAATATAACCATTGTTAAATGTATACAATAAAAATATTAAAATTTAAAAAATAAAAAAATAAAAACTAAAAAAAAAACTCTATCGAGCAACTACTGTACGTAGTGTTAAAAGTCCTGAAAAACCAAAAAGAAGAAAATAATCTAAATGTGCATCAATGGATGAATGAACAAACATCCATACAATAGAGTACATCCATACAATGGAGCATTGCTCAGTGTGAACAGTAAGCTAAACTAAAATACAGAGGGCAAACAATGCACCTTTGCACTTATATGATGTATCTAGAATGCATGAGTTCATAGAATAGAATAGTGGCTACAGGGACTGGTAGAAACGGATGGGTAGAGAAATAGGGAATTATTTTCTTAAATGAGCATAGAATTTTAGTTTGGGTTAATGGAAAAGTTCTAGAGATGGATAGTGCGATGGTTGCACGACAAAGCAAAGGTACTTGATGTCTCTGAGCTCTACATGAAAATGACTGAAATAGTAAACCGCGAGTTAGGTGTTTCTTCCTGCCTCCTCAAAAAAGCACAAGCAAAGAAAGAAAAAAAAGAAGCGGGTCTGGTCTCTGGCTTTCTAAAAAGAGAAGCAAAGGCACACAGAGGAGGAATAGGCAGGAAGGGCAGCGTGAGATGCAAACACGGAGCTCACGCGGAGGCTGCATCATCCTTGGCAGTGGCTGGGAGCTCGAGAAGCTCTAGTGAGTGGTGGCCCAAGCACTCCCAGTCCACCTGTCTTCCCAGAGGCTGAGATTCTCCGCAGAAGGAAGTATCTTAATACTGGACTACAGGAAGGAGGGATGGAACCCCACATGTCCCTGGAGGATAAAAACTTTCGTGGCCCGTTTCTGCATGAACTCCAGGGATGTGCAGGGAGTAGTTCACCGTCCTGCCTTGTCTCTGCCAATCTTTGCCTACAGAAAGAGGCCCCAGGACAGAGATAGCGCAGTCAGAGATAGAGTGCTCTCTATTGCGGGGCCCGAAGACAAAGGCCCGAGGCAGAAGCTCTTGAGGGTCTAATGGACTTCATGGTTTCTGCAGCATCTAATCCTGGTAACCCCGGGTCTTCGGCTCTACGCACTTTTGGGGCGCACAAAAACGCCTTCGAGGTGTGGCATGGAGCGGAAGCCTGTAGTCCGAGGAAGCCGAGCCCCAAGCGAAGCGGGAGGGTCGCCCGGGAGTTGGCCGCCGCGTGACCGCCAGGGGGCAGCTGTCCCTCGCACGGGCATCAGAGGGAGCCCCGCCACCAAACGCTTCTGAGTCTGCAGGGCGCGGGAAGGGCGGAGGTCACCTGGTGTTTCCCACGCGGGCTCCTGGGCAAGATTTTTGTGCCCCAGTCCAGCTGTAAGGACTCGGGTAAGGTGGAGAGTTCCCAGCTGCGGCCGAAAGCTGCGCGCTCGGCCGGCAGGGAGGTCCCGGATGGGGGACGCGGGGCACCTAAGGGTGGCAGCTCTAGGGTCTCAGCACTCAGAACCTCACAGAGGAGGAGCAACGGTTCGCAAACAAATGTGTAGCTTAACGAAAGCAAACAAAATCAGCGGCCCGCCCAAAGGAGGGACTAGAGGAAAGCTCGCCCGAAGCACCGCCAACATCTGGTCTCCGGCAGTCCCTTGGATTGGTCTTCAGCTCTGATCTTCAGGAAATCCCCGCACCTTGCCCTAAATGGCCAGCAGATAATTTGCCACGTTTTCCAAACGCTCCCAAGGATGCACTCTTTAATCTTTTTAATCAGGGACCTGCACCGTCTATTTCCCGCGCGATTTTTGGATAGACATATTCAGGGCGATGGGATCCCCGAACGGAAGAACGACCTAACAGGTCATCAAAAATAAGTGAAAGGAGTAAATTCTCCCTTGTTAAATACGTTGCCACAAGCAAACTTCAGTGCTGAGAAAATCAGGGTGTTTATTTAGCCATGGACTAAGTACTTAGAAAACTTAGACCTTCCGCTGCAGAAGTGAACTCCTCGGTAAGGACGCCTGGCTATATCAACAAAGCAATGTGATGCCTGATTAATAGGGCTGATTAATGTTGGCTAGGGTTAATGCGGAGCCCATTACAATAATTAAACGGCTCGGCCATCTATCAAATCTGAGTCAATGAAAAATAATTTACTTAGAACTTTGAGGCATTCTCATAGATCTTTCAAAGATCTACGATAGACTTTATGGGTCATTTGTAAGTTTAACCGGTGGTAACCATACATACTCAGGCACAAAAAACTAATTTTAAAAGAAGGCTTAGGTGAGAGAGCAGTTTATTTTTGAAGCTCTGTGATTGATAACAGGAGTAATGAAACGTTTCAAAACGCGGAAAGTACTTGGTTGATAAAATTTTATATATATCTATCAGGGTGGCTGATGGTTCCCACAGAATGCCATTGAACTTTGATCTCCAGTTCTCGTCGAGTGGCCATTTTAATCAGAACGTTAAACTTCTAAGGCAAAGTCCCCACTTTGAAATAGAAATATTTTAGGAAATGTGAAACTCCACAAAGTATGGCCTTAGGAATGTGAATTCCACAAACTTTTGGGATTTTCTACTAGCCAGAATAATTAATTCAGTTGATGATAAGTATCCTTAAAATAGCATCACTTTAAGATTATTTGCACTATCTTGTCACCTGGAAAATTAAATTGAATTTGTGTCTTGCAGTTTAGAAAAATTTCATTTTCCACCAAAATATTGCAAATATTTAGTGCAAATATTAAAAAATACATTTTCAAGTTAGTACTAAAGCAACTTATGATAGTTTCCATTAAGTCTACTTGAGTACAAATATGGCCATGTTACAATAATATGAAATGCTTAAAATGTTCCCTTTGTTGAGAATTATAGTCCCTTCCTCAAGATAAAAGCCAATTTTTTAGGTGGTTCCTAGGTACTGTTATGTGTGCACGTGAGTCTTGGCTAAATATTTAAGTTTCTTTTCTCGAATCCATCATTTCTTTACGGGGACAAAGTAATAGTGGTGGAATTCGTGGGATCCTCTCCTCAGCAAGGCGCAGCTTAGCTGTCAAAGTCTCTACGCATTCAATTGCAGATAAGTGACCAAAGAACGAAAGCCGAACAGCACTTTTATTAACAGATAGTGGAAAACAAACGTGTTACCGAAGGGAGCGGGTTAAAAGGTCAATAAACAATCATTATCGTGTTTAAAGTGGGGGAGGGGGCTCCCTCTTCAGATTCGGGGGGGCGCTCGCGCAACCCAGAGGAGCTGGTACACCCACGAGGCCGGACCCTCAGGGCCGCCCCGAAGACGGACAGGTGGTTTTTTCTCAGCGGGTCGGCTCCTGCCGGCGGGCGAGCGGGCAAACCCTCTGCGTCCCGGGGTTCCTGAGCTTCGGACTGAGTGCTCAGCAGGGAAGCACAGGCCGGGAACCCTAAGTCGCTTAGCGAGCCCTCGTGGGCAGCCCACCCTTCAGGCCCCTGGAGTAGGGTGTGCGCCACCAGCCGCGGCCCCTCCTGCGGGTGAACTTTCTCTCCCGAGCAAAGCCGCTTTCCCCGGCGTCCTCTCCCTTCCCCCGGCCGCGCTGACGTGAGCACCATGTGACAGGCCCCCTTCTGCTATAAGCCCAGAAAGGTCCGCCCTCTCCTGGACTCGGCCCCGGCCTCGCCGCGCTCCGCTCCTAGGTTCTCACGCGTCTCGCGCCTCCAGGGCGCCAGGCTCGGTACTCGCGGGGGCGCATCTGCCCGACCCGGCGGGCCCGGGCCGAGGGCGGCCGGCGCGGGCCGCTAGGTCCTGCGCGCTCCCCGGAGCACGCGGAGCCTGGGCGCGCACCCCGCGCGGCCCCCGCGGCGGGCGGCGCCCGAGTTGCGAAGTCTCAGCGCGGGACTCCGCCGCCCCCAGCGTGGCGCCCCCGGGCCAGGCCCGCCGCCCAGGACCCGGGCCGGGCGCTCGCGGGAGCCCGGACCCCGGCGCCCCTATGCGCCGCCCCGCCGCCGCCGCCGCCGCCGCAGCCGCGCCCCAACTATGACCCTGAGCGCGGAGATGTCCGATGCCTCCGGCCTGGCCGAGGAGACCGACATCGACGTGGTGGGGGAGGGCGAGGACGAAGAAGACGAGGAGGAGGACGAGGACGGGGGCGACGGCGGGCCCGGTCGGGCAGGCCCCTCGGCGCGGCGGCGGCGGCGCTCGTACGCCGGGGAGGACGAGCTTGAGGACCTGGAGGAGGACGACGACGAGGAGGACGTCCTGCTGGCCCCGCGCGCGGGAGGCTCCCCGGCACCCCCGGGCCCTGCGCCCCCAGCCGGGGCCAGCGCGGGAGGCGGGACAGGCGGCACGGGCCCGGGCGCGGGGGGCGGCGCGGGCGCGGGCGGCGGCGCCAAGAACCCGCTGGTGAAGCCGCCGTACTCGTACATCGCGCTCATCACCATGGCCATCCTGCAGAGCCCCAAGAAGCGCCTGACGCTGAGCGAGATCTGCGAGTTCATCAGCGGCCGCTTCCCCTACTACCGCGAGAAGTTCCCCGCCTGGCAGAACAGCATCCGCCACAACCTCTCGCTCAACGACTGCTTCGTCAAGATCCCCCGCGAGCCGGGCAACCCGGGCAAGGGCAATTACTGGACGCTCGACCCCGAGTCCGCCGACATGTTCGACAACGGCAGCTTCCTGCGCCGGAGGAAGCGCTTCAAGCGACAGCCGCTGCTCCCGCCTAACGCCGCGGCCGCCGAGTCGCTGCTGCTCCGCGGCGCGGGGGCAGCGGGGGGCGCCGGGGACCCCGCCGCCGCGCTCTTCCCGCCCGCGCCGCCCCCGCACGCCGCTTACGGCTGCGGCCCGTACGGCTGCGGCTACGGCCTGCAGCTGCCGCCCTACGCGCCGCCCTCGGCGCTCTTTGCTGCGGCGGCTGCCGCCGCTTTCCACGCGCACTCGCCGCCGCCGCCACCCCCGCCGCACGGCGCCGCCGCCGAGCTAGCCCGGACCGCCTTCGGGTACCGGCCGCACCCGCTGCGCGCCGCGCTGCCCACCCCGCTGCAGGCCAAGGCGGGCGGCCCTGGCGCCGCGGCGCTGGCGCGCTCGCCCTTCTCCATCGAGAGCATCATCGGGGGCAGCCTGGGGCCCGCCGCCGCCGCGCAGGCCGCCGCCGTGCAGGCCACCGCGCAGGCCTCGCCCTCACCCTCGCCCTCGGCGGCGGCGGCGCCCCCCGCGCCCGGGTCCGCGCCCGCGGCGCTGTCCGGAGGCTGCGCGGTGCAGGCGGCTGTGGGCCCGGCCGCCGCGCTCACGCGCTCCCTGGTGGTCGCCGCCGCGGCCGCCGCCTCCTCCGTGTCCTCTTCGGCCGCCTTGGGGACGCTGCACCCGGGGACCGCCCTGTCGAGCGTGGAGAACTTTACTGCTAGGATTTCCAATTGTTAGGAGCGCTCAGTTAGCGCGCGAGAAGGCGAAGGTAGGACCCCGGCCTCTTTCCGGGTTCGGTGTGGGTGCTTTTGCCCCAGCAGGTCAGGGTCGTGCGCTGCTCCGCGGTCTCCCGACCCTGCGGACTCGCAGACCAGACTACGCGGCCCGAGCACTCCCGGCTCAGCGGGTCCCTCTATTTATGCAAAGTCGCCCTATGCTGCAGCCCCGGTCGGGGAGAGGAAGAGAGCGCTGGCGGGGATTCCCCCTGTCTAGGCTTCCTTGACTTTTGGCAAACCCGAAAAAAAGAAAGAAAGAAAAACAAAAATCGAAGCCTTTTGAGGTGTAGAAATTCTCAGGTCAAGGCGTTTTTTTAAAAAATAACGTTCGGATAAAGAACACAGAAAAGGGTCGCAAAGAACGACTTTCATCTAAGGACACTTGTTTGGTGCGCTTTTTCATAAAAAGGAGAAAATGGTTAACATGTTTACAGAAAAATCAAAAGTCGAAATTATCATTTCTTATTTTAACCTGTGTTTTGTATCATAATAGACATGCGGAATTTTTATTTTGTACTTAACTGCATATTCTTTACAAGGAATACTGTAAATTTTACTGGCAATTATTATTGTACTATTCTAATGTAAGATTTTTACACTTTTTCAGAAATAAAATGCTTAATTTTCAAAGAAAAGCCACCAAAGTAATTAATTGGCTCCTGTGGCCCCATTCTGTTTTTCTTTGCTTTTAAGAAAATGTTTCATGTGGGATAAGTAGGGGCCCGATGCAAAACAGAAGTATATATTATTTTCAAAGAGAACATGCCATAATTTTCAATTTAAACTTTCTAAGTCAAATCCACTGCAGGAGATCAGAAAGTATTTTTAATTGACTACCAGTAAGTTACTTTAATAGGCATCTCCAAATCTGGTTCTTTTCTATCTTCAACACTTTTGAGGTTTTAAAACTGAAGGCACACTCTGCCGTCATTTTGTGGGAATTGTAAAATTTATTTTTGAACTTTTCATTTCTCACCTTTAACTCTTTAGCGCAGTATTTTGTGTATGTGCAAAAATGCTACACTAGAACATCATGGCAGTGGAAGCAATGGGAGAGGCAGTTATAGTTTAAACTATCGGGTTACAGAACAATAGTCATCAATGTAAAGCCTTAAAGTTCTCAGTGACCAACTATTTGCATATATGAAATGAGTTGTATTTGAAAGCTCAAGTAGTGTTTAAAGTTATTATTTTTGAGCTGAAGGATATTACAGTGGTTGAATAAAGTTTTACCTTAAAGCTCAAGCACACTGAGAATGGAGCTGAGTGAAGCAAATAAGATGAGTAAGAGAAATTTTAAACTTTTAAGACAGTATGTGTTTGAAGAATTAATGCATGAGGTGTTAATTGAAATTGTAAGTACAGTTTGGGTAGTGTAGGCTGGCTTCAAAGTTTAAATCTTTCACTAAAGGCTTTTTCATACAATTTCTAGTCTTTGAAAAAGCATGAATTTTTTTTAAACGATAGATGTTATTGGGCCTTTAAATAAAAGCAAGGCAGTACGTAATTTGAATATCTGGCAGGGTAGCTTGCAGGAGAGATCTATGTTTATTCAGTTTCTTTAAAAAGCCCAAGTACGAGTGTAGCTGAAGATCTGCTTATGGTATCAAATCAGTGAAGTCTGCATTGGAGGCCACTAGTCTCCAGGGATACTCACTTTTACCTGCGTGGTCCTGGAGGTAGGACCCAAAGCTTGGAGCTCGGAGGCCAGGGCTTCTCTGCTGAGTTACATCCCGACTTGTGATATCCTAAAGCCGGGTTCCTTCACTCCTCTTGTGGGTGGTGGGGCAGGCCCTGACTCTCTGCCTCAGAATGAAGTTATTTATTTTTTTTTCTTCTGTGAGATGTTTGGAAGAAGTTAAATAAGAGGTTAGCTTAAACACACCCTCAAACTTACCACTAAATATACAGCTACAAATTAAATGCTGTTAGACTAAACTCTTATATGCAAGAGTTCCTTATATCTCATCCCTGCTGAGAGAGGGGATATCAGACAGAAGAACCTGCAGAACCCGGCGCCAGGGTGCAAGGCAAAGCAGGTGAGATCCCTGGGGTGTTGTCACAGGACGGGTGCGCCTTTGAGCCCTCTATGACACACAGATGAGATTTAGATCTGAGAGCAAAGGGGAAGAAAACTGAGAACAAAGTAATCTTTTTTAATTGCATGATGTATGGATGCACTTAAAGCAGAGAGGAAGAGGCTCCCACATCTTTAAAATGTGTAGGGACGAGTTCCAACACTCAAGCAGTCAGCACACTTCAGGGACTGCGACCTAGCCCTGCTTCCCCACGCCAGCTGAAGGCCACAAAACTGTTTCCGCAAACCTGTTTCCTGAGCCCCTGGCCTACAAGAAATAGGCCGGGCCGATTCCGTGTGCGTGCTGCTTCAAGTGGACTCCGCGCCCCACCGGATCTGGGGTTCGCTGCTGCAGCTTTGCTGACCCTCCAGGGCACTTAGGATAGGGACTCAGAAGCCTCGGGCGGCGTGCAGTAGGGGCTGGAAAGGGCGTGGGCTGTGTGCTGTGGACTGAGCGCCCGAATATCGGGATGCATCCGGCAGGCAGAGCAGGCGAGCAGGTGCTGGAACAAAGGCCTCCAGGCCCTGGACTGCCAGGGCCTTTGATGGGCAAGGACTTCTCCGTCTCCTCCCCGGGCTCCTCATTCGCATGCAAATCTAGCGCTGGTCCCCTTTTCTTTGAAGGCAAACAGAGAGGTGTTTGTGTGTTTGGAGGGACCGAAGCCTGCTTGAACAAGCCTACCTCAATAGGCTGGGTCTCGAAAAATAAACCAGTTGGACAAACATTGGCCACCAACTCTCCTCCTCCCAACTACAAAGTGTGGATTTGCTACAACTCATTAACCCGAGGCTTTTCTCCCCTTTTTCGTGTTTCTCTTCTCATCAAACGCCCCTGTAGAGCTTCCAGACAAATGACCATAGAGCAGTTGGGAGGGAATTGCAGTTAATAGGGAGAGGGATATATTGGGGCTAATGGTTCAGGCAGCTCGAGGAAAAGGACCACACAAAAAGGAGCCTCTCCATTCAGGTCTGCAGCTAGATCCAGCCAAATGTTATCTATTGCGGGGGTAATGAAGCCCTTATGGATTGAATTGCTCCTTGTACCACACATGGTGTCATGACCTTAGACTGTTTCTTGGTTGATTTCTTTTTTCTCTGTTGGGTAATTATTTCTTTAAAATAAAAAGGTAGTGCTTCTGCTCGATATCTCCATCCAACACATTTAAGAATCATTTCTCTCCCTCAGAAAGAAGGAAGGAAGGAAAGAAGGAAGGAAGGAAGGAAGGAAAGAAAAAAAGAAAGAAAGAAAGAAAGAAAGAAAGAAAGAAAGAAAGAAAGAAAAAGAAACTGCAGGGAAGAAATTGTAAGGGCTTTTCCATATTTTACTTGCTGAAGCATTTGTATGTTTAATTATCTCTGTGCTCGGTCTCCTACTCAGTGACCCCTTCCTGCCTTAAGTTTTTGTTGCAGGAATTGGAGTTTTGAATGTATTTATTATCTAAACCCTTACAGTGAATATAGTAAGTATCCATCGCAGGAAAAGGCCTCTGCCCTTCACATTTTTTTTCTTTTTTATAAACCCAGCATTTCTTCCTGTGGCACGTCCTCTGAGAGAGCTGGGGGAGGTGGTCAATCTGATGGAAGGTGATTATTTTGATGGACTACCAGCCTGTGTCATTTATTAAAGGCTGTCTGAGGCCACTGTTTTGTTTCTTCTCCCCTTGGCTCCAGTGGCTCTGATTTCCTTGTTTGATGAAGGACCAAGCTTGGAGCAGCTAACAGCATTATTAAAATTGCTGCTGATAGGGAGGGATCTGATTTTACTGCCCATAGCCAAAACTCAAGGACTCCTCACTATGATTTAAGAATTCACTGCTGGCTATCCTTCCTGCTCACAACTGTTTTTATTACTGATTGAGAAAGCCATTTGGGACAACTTAAAGGTCGTAGTAACAAAGTCAACCCAAAACAGAAATCTGCCCAGAAATTCTCATAGCCACCTAGAGCTCCTCCATGTGGGGGTCAGTCTGCATCTAATTGGGGTCCCCCTCCCGCTCTGGACTGGACCAGACAGGGCTGAGCAGTGGAGCGGCCTGGGCATTGTCCACCTCTGTTCTGGCCTCTGCAGCTTCCTGGTGGTGCAGCCAGCCGCAGGTCCATACGCAGGCACGCACGCTCGGTGCCCATCAGCTGCCGTTGCCTCCCTTCTCCCCTGTGATTTTGTAATTAGACATATGTTTTTTGTTGCTAAATGTGTTTGATGTCACGGCCAGTGAAACATGGTGTGTTTATAGGGCCACGAATATAAATGTGTAAATATGTTTAGTGTAAAATCTGGCCCTTCGACTTTAGCAATAAATACCCTGCCAGCTCGGATACAATTACATTTGACAGAAAGATGGAGAATCTGATCATGGCCAGCTGCTCAGGGCTCCTTGGGGCTTACACTTTCCCAACTGACTTCACTTTCCAGATAATTTCTTTGCATGTCACATCCCTCTAATCACATCTCTCCCTTGATGTGAACAGCTTGGGCTCCTTTCTTTTTATTGTTGACCCTTCTGGTGTACAGGAGACTTCCTGGTTCATTCCTCCAGCTTCTTTACCAAGGAAAATACTAGTCAGTAACAAGCACAACACACAAAGAGAAACAACTGATGATTATCATGGATCCCTGTGAGTCCTGAGTCTTTAGGTGGAATAGGATGATTAGCAAGGAAAGGCAGTTTAATACTTAGGAGCTCCTGGCTGATACTTAGAATTTCTCTACACATGCTCATAATTATCCTAACTTTCAAATAATCAGTGTGAGCTACTCTGACTTTGAGAATTAAAAACTTTAGGAGACTATCATATATATGTATATATATATATGTATGTATATATATATATATATACACACACACACACACACACACACACACACACACACACACACACACAAAGAAGTGTAGAAATCCCAGCAGCTTTTCACAGATGAACTCAGGAGTATGGCTAGTCCTGAGCAAGAAGCAGAAGTTATTAGTGTCTCACAACCCAACCTGTGTCTGTCGACTTTGTCATACACTGGCTTTTAAAAAGAAGTTTCATTAGTATATTACCAGTAGTCTTTTACAAAGGCTTTCACTAATAAATTACACAATGAAATAGTGCAAGTACTGATTTTGTTTTACAAATAAAGACATTGAGCCTCAGAAGAAATTAAATGACTTGCCCAAAGTTGTGGCTACTGGGCCTTCAGCATTTAAGTTCCATTTCATTTTCTACATGATACTGCCACTGGGTTACTGTTATTACGACTCATTATGCCCCCACAGGGGTAGGAAGTTGCCTTAGAGGCCACTGTGTAGCAGAATCATTTATTTCTTACACACGTTTTTGCATGTTTAACTACACCCAGCACCTTCCTCTAGATGCATTTAGGTTGACAGCTAATTATTTCGAAGTGTCAGCTGCCTTCCTAACACTTTCCTACCATTCCAGGTTTTTTGGTTTGTTTGTTTGGCTTTGGCATGTTTTCTGTAAAACACTATACACAGACATATAGGTACTAGTAGTTCACAGTTCAGCTTCACTATTTACCTATTTCCTCTACTTGTTGATTCCCCCCACCCCCAGCACTGGGGTTTCAATCCAGGGCCTTCACACTGACAGAGTTCTATCCCAGTCTTTTTCTGTTGTTAATTCTGAGACAGGCTCTCCCAAAGTCAATAAACCATTCAGGCTGGGCTCTAGTTTGCACCCCTCAGCCTTCCAGAATGCTAGGGTTAGAGCCCTGTATCATGAGTTCATAAAAGTCTCAATGCCTTTTTTTTTTTTTTTCCCATGGTCAAATTCTGCCTGGGTATAACTTTTTTCTGAACTACTAAGCAGGTCTTATGGCCAGCCTTTGAAGACCCCCGTCCCACATGGACAAAGACAATGTAAGGAATCAAATCAACTGATAGCAATTAATGAGAAAGCACAACATTTCCCTGAGAATGTGTCCCTTCTCCCCTCTGTGTTCCGGGAGGCTTTGCTCTCTTTGAACAACTGCAAATGATGTGGCTAAGGAGGTCCTTTAAGCCCAAGCACGGTTAATCCACTGCACTGGGACCTCCTAATGGTGAGCCTGCCTGAAGTGCTGCTCACCTTCCTGTGGGCTTCTCTCTAAAGGACTGTGAGGGACCTGACCATCTTCTAGTGTACCTTGGCCTGTGGCTTCCCAGAAACATCGCAAAAGCTTGGCTTCTTAGGATAGGTCACTGCTTTGTTCAGTAAAAAGATTTCCAGGCTGGAGTCCATGCAGGACTGCCACACACTGGCTTTTAAAAAGAAGTTTCATTAGTATATTACCAGTAGTTTTTTTACAAAAGCTTTCACTAATAAATTACGCTATAAAATACTGCAAGTACTGATTTTGTTTTACAAATAAAGGCATTGAGCCTCAGAAGAAATTAAATGACTTGTGGCTACTGGGCCTTCAGCATTTAAGTCCCATTTCATTTTCTACATGATACTGCCATTTCATTACAGTTATGATGACTCAGTATGTCCCTAGGAGAGTAGGAAGTTGCCTTAGAAGTCACTAAGTTTGCCCTTTGCAAACTGTGTCACAGAACGCACCGGGGCGTGGATGTGACAGCCTTTTCAAGGGATTCTTCTGAACCTAACAGTGCTGATTTTCTAGGGGAAAGTCTGTGGGGCCTTTGCTCAGTATTTTTGGCCAGAAACTTAAAAATCATTTAATTCTAAACTTTGAAAGACAACAAAATGCATTCCAGGAAGATGAGCAACCAATTAATATTAGCAAGTTTATTTAAGCAATCTGCAAAATCCTAACTCTGAATTTGAAATGAAGAGAATTTTGAAAGGGTATGTTTCTGCTGCCAAAGAAAAAGTGACTAGTTTTGAAGAGCAGTGTCTCGCTGAGAGCAAGGCAGCACTGCAGGGAGATGTGTGGGTCTTTGAGCCTCATGCAGGCTGTGTGGAATGAGTCCTGGGCTCAGCAAGACAGCGACTGCCAGGCAAGAGGGAGGTGGAGGATGAATCTGAACTGCACACCCTTGCTGGGTCTCACTGCTTCAGAGGAGAAGGCGCAGGCCATGAGTTCTCTCCTACTTATAACTGTTGATCAATAACATACAACAAAAAGTGGGAGGGTAAAGAGGAATTATGGCAGAAGGGGCAGGCAGGTATTTTCAGCAATAAAAGAAAGATACATATTTTCTGAAAAGTCCACAAAGACTTTGGTAAAGGAAAACAATCGAGGTTCTCTCTGTGAGTATTTTTTGTTTTGCACAGAGCTCTGCATATGTGAAAATAACTGTGTAAGATTATGTTCTATTAAATCACTGATTCCAGAGATGAAAATAAGCCAAACAATCTCCAATGCCTATAGAAAGAAAATGAATTAAAATTACATGTTCGAGTTGCTTTTATCTTCATTTATAATTTCTTCTCTTTCTCTTCTTTTTCTGACTTGCTTATATTAGATAATATAATTCCTATGAAAATGCTTCCAAAGATAAAAAATGCATATCGATATAAAAGGATTATAATTTTGGTATAGCTTCTTCCCACATCCTTAATCATCAAAAAGCTAGCAAGCAAGACTGATTTCTAAACTTTGGAGTAAGGGGCTAGGGAGATAGCTCCGAGGCACAAGTGCCTGCTGGGCAAGTGCAAGGTCTTGAGTTCGAACCCTGGTCCAAAAAAAAAAAAAACTTTGGAGTAAATCTCAATTTATAAATTAGAGAAACCTAATCTAGCTAATCTAAATAGATACAAAATCAATATTTCTCCACAACTTCCATCCCTATTTATTTTCCTACGCTTATTTATGAAAGGAGCTGTTACTTTTTTTTTCTAGAAATTATGAGGACGAAAGCAACAGCACTGTGTTTTCTCTGACTTGAGCCAGATGTATATTTGGAGTGATAAATTCTAAAATAAACAAACCAATGGAGTTTAAAACCCATTCTTCTAATTGCTTGGTCTATTTCTTTCTTCTCCTTATCTGCTGCTGATCATCTCTTTAACCCCTAAGCTCTGAAAAGTGGAATTAGGCTACACTATTTATTGAGCACCTGCTACATTCCAAATCTTCTTATTGCATTGTTAAATATAAGAATTGTATTCGACCAGTAAAGAGTTTCTGCCATCATCCGGCCTCTAATAGCAGAAGCTTTCAGCTGGGGAACAGAGGACTCAGCCGTTTGAGCAGGAAACGGTGGGCTGGAGAGGAGCTGTGGAGGTCATCTGTTTCAATTCTCCATGGAAGCATTCTCATTAACATTTCATTTCATCATTGAAACGTTTAATTATTAATTTTTCATTATAAAAATTCTGTTCTGTCAACTAAACTGATAATATCTTCTTGACAGTAACTTTCTGGTGTGGTCATTTTACTTACAAAATGCCTAAAGCATCTAAGCACCTTTGTGGGTAGGGAAGTGACTCTGTCAGACTTATTCAAGCCGGGAGCTCTGAGCCTGAGTTTCCTTGTAACTTTCAAAGCTTTTTTCTAATAGATCACTTTGTGTCCTTAGCTACTAGCTTTTGAAAAGGTGGGGTGGAGAGTGACTTTTGTGATGAGGCGCTCATAGACTCTGTGCCCTGAGACTGTAGCCTGCTCAGCTTCTGTTCCCCAGGCTTTGTGAGAAATTAGATAAACCCTGGTCCCCGTTACCCCATACAAATGTTTTATTAAAAGTACAAAATGAAGTGCTTTTCTTGTATCATTTAATACAGTTTAAAATAAATATTTTTCCACCGACAGAAACTGCAGTATGCAAGTTGAGAACCCCAGCAAAGAGTCGGTGCTTTGGACCACTAAGGTTGGTGCCCGGCATTCAAGGTTTTCTGAATTCAGATCAAACATTAACTTCACCTTTAAGATCTCGTTGACATGGAACTGAGTTCAAGTCCCCGAGTTTGGATCTTCTTTTCTTCCTGAAAAGCAATCAGAGGTACAGAGGACAAAAATAAAACGCAGAGGCACTCTGTGCTCTGCTTTTCTTTTTTAAGGAATTTAATATTTCTTTGTTTTCCTCCCCCTAAGAATTCCCTCCCAATCTGTATACATAGCGGACTCCAACCAACCGGCTCCCACTCGGCTTTAGAGTCCTGTGGCATGGCATCTCGTATTTTAGGGAGTTGGTAGGTGCAGGCTGTTATTGTAACTCTATTCTGTCACTAAAGCTCTGGAATATAATAAATCTCTCCCCAAAGACATTTGGATCTTTGATTTGAAATATCGGATTCCTTTTGTGGCAACACTTGACAGGAACGTAAAAGGATTAGTTGCATTCCGCGTAGAATAATTTTTACCGGCAACATTTTGAAACGATTTGGTCTCTTTCAGACCTTAAACAATGTCCAGAAAAATGATCTAAGGAGAGTCGCACTGTCTTCCTTTGAGAATCCGCTTACAGACTGTGCCAATGTCTCCATCGGGTTTTGACGGTGTTCTGCTCGGAGCAGTGCACGGATGTTTCCGGTCGTCCTTTCTGCAAGGTTTGTGACCTTCCTGGGCCAGCCCAGTCAGGGGCAGCAGCGTCCCCCCACGTCAGCCCTCGGAAATGGAGCGGGACTGCATGGGTTGTGGGCCCGCGTCGCTTGGCAGGGATGCTACGAGGACTTCCCCAGCCCGGGGCTGGAGCCGGTGCGCACAGGCCAGGCCCGAGGCCACCAGCGCGGGCAGCGCGCACTGCCCGGACGCGAACGAAGGGCATACGCTGCTTTCCTTCCGGCCGGCCTTCTTCCAAAACAGCCCTGCTCCGCGCTCCTCCCCTGCCCGGCTCTGTTTATTTTGCTGTCAGCGGACTCCGCGAGATGAGTGTTTGCTGGAGGTGCTGACCTGCCGGGCGCTCCGCGGCTCGGCCCTGCTTCCCTGCTCTGTTGTTGCACCTGCACAAACTGCACCGCGCTGCCCTGCCTGATTTATGGCACAATTAAGGCGTCAGCGTTCGGCAGCCACCCGGGCAGCCCTCGTCCTAGTCCGAGGGCTGCTCCAGCGAGGAGTGCGGAGGATGCGCGCCTGGACTGTGCCCGACGGGGCAGCCACGCCGGGAGGCGGCCCAAGGCAGCGGCCCTGAGACCTGGCCGCCCCGTCCCTGCCTTCGGCTGCTCGGAGTCCGGGTCCTGGGTGCTGCCCCAGGTCGCCCGCGTGGAGCGGCCACGTGGCGCCGGCCGCCGAGGCAGGCAGGGACCCCGCGCCCAGGATTTCGCGGGGTGGGGGTGCGAGGAGCCAGGGGCTGCCGGCTGCTCAGTGTTGCGACTGGGCCTCCGCACCTCCTGGACAGGCCGCGACCGAGACGGACCAGACCGGAGCCCAGGCTGGGCAAGGGTGGCGAGCGCAGCTCTAACCTCTTCCTTCTCCGCGGCCTTTTCTTTCTGGGGAGAATGAGCCCCAGAACGGCCAAGATTGTCAGCCTTGAGCTTCTTTTTCTCTCTCGCTCCGCCTTTCTAATTAGGCTAATTAGGGATGCTCGGCAGAGTGGTTGGGCCCGGGGCTGAGCTGCTCGGGGTTATGAAAAGAGCCCTGAATGGCCACGCTGGGGGCCGGCGGGCTTCGCGACCCATTCAGCACAGAGCAACAGTGGCTACATTTATCCCGGTCCATTGAAAGGAGGCTCGATTAAAACGTTTGGGAACGGACGCCACCCCGCACCCTTCTAATTAGAGGGAGAGGCAGGCCCGGCCGCACGCCCCAGCTTTGGACCCTCGTGCTGCAGGAGCTCCTGTCTGCGACAAAAGTCTGCCAGTTCCCCACCTGTCGCAGGCTAGCAGCTCCCCCGCCGTCTGAGCCCCTCTCTCGTCCCGCGCTGAAGGCCAGGCCCACTGCGTTGGAACACACAGAGGGCTGCCACGCTGGGGACGGCGGGGCGGAAAAGGGTGCCAAGTTCCCTTTCTCAGTCTCCGAAAGCGTCCTTTGCCTTCGGTAGGCTCTATGTTTTCCTCTCTACCTGTCTTCCTCTTTCTCACATTCCGTCCTTACAGCTCTGCCCCCTCCCCCAACATGAAATTCCCAAGTCAAGCATTTGAGGAGAGGACACTGGGTCAGATGCCATCGGATCCACGACCGTGGCTCTGACGTCCTTGCTTGCTAAAATAATTTGTAGCAGCTTTTTCTTTTAAGGAAATGTGTAGCAAGGACCCACTACTGTCCTAGACGTTTGTTTCCTGTTCTCCTCAGCCGCCTTCACTTTCCTTCTAAACCCATCCCATGCTAATAGAACTTATGTCTAACTCGGTTTTTTGAACAGGCTGTCGCTTCTCTCTCTCCATGGTTCACCCTAGATGTGTCTTTCTTTCTTGTAGCTTAATAGGACAGACTCCAGACATAAGACATTAGAGAAGCAAATGAGAAATAGCAGATATATTACAACCACAGAGTTTGTATGGGGAGAGTTGTTTGTTCGTTTTGTTGGTGGGAAGGTGGTATCTGATAGTTTTGTAAAAACTCAAAACACACTTTGCCCTGAGATAAAGATGACCATGAAGACTTGACTCCCTCTCATCCCATCTTGGAAAAGAGCCAGATGTGCAAACGAGTATCATCAGGTCTCTGTTCTTGATCATGTTAATTCAGGAGATGGAACCTCAGTAAAAGATGCTATTAAGTAAATGTCAACCCACAGCATGCAAAATTCCTTGGATCCAAATTAAAAAAAAAGAAGGAATGAAAAATCTCATGTGAGTGAGAAGAATCACGGATTTTTTTAAAGGCCTAAACTGATCTTAATAGAGTTTTATTGCTTCCACACCCTGCCTCATAATATTTTAATTTAACGGTTACAATGTGCATGACACTGGAACGTAAATCCATCTCATGAAACTGGGAGCCTCAAAAGGAGAGGAAGATATAGAACAGGATCTCCAGTTTGCACAAATTTTAAAATTCCTGGAAACTGAAATGGAAAATCAATCTCTATGCTGCCTGTAATTTTTATCAACAAGGTTTTCCTTTCCTTTTTTTCTTTTTTCATTTCAGTAAAGTTTGGTTAAAGAATAACACAGTGTCCAATTCCTCAGTGTGCAGCTTGGTGAGTCTGCACCTGCGAAATCACTGTTTGAGTCAAGTTCTAGAACGTTTTAACACCCAGAAAAACTCTGCATGCAATCTCCCAATAAATATTATCCCATTGCCAACCACTGTTCTCATTCCTGTCACCACAGATCAGTTTCACATGTTTCTGAACTTCATATAAATGGAATCATACAGTATGCAGTCTTGTTCGGCTTCTTGTTCTCATCAGCATGTTTGTGAAGTTTGTCTGTTCCAATTCCTTTCCATAAGCCATTGTAAATGATAAGGTTACTACAGTATAGGTAAAGAAGGAGAGGCAAACACTGGAAAACTTTAATTTCCCTGAATATTTCCAACATTTTGCTAACCATAAAAGCAATTTCATAATTAATTATTCATTCAGTAAAACAAAATAGTTCACCCACAGTAACTAGGAGTTAAGTCATTTCCAAGACGCAGTTGTGGGTGAATGTGAGGAGCCCAGAAACTCAGAGCTGCCCTTGTAATTGGATTCTATTTCCCACTTCTCATTTCATCCCTCTAGACTAGTAGTGAATGCTTCTGGGCCTCTTTAGGAAGAATGGCAGGAGCTTGAGGGGGGGAAGGAAGGTAAATTGCATCCAGTTTGTTCTACCTCAGCCATGCAAGCACTTCATGCAACAGCCTGTCAAGTGTGCTTTGATTGTGTCTGAAAGTGTTCATTTTGCAAGTAAAATAGAGGTCTGTGCTTTATCCTGTCTGTAGGACACCATGCAGATGGGTTAGCAAAAAGTACAGCAACCCTGAAGAATTATGACCATCCTACTCACTCCCAGAGTCTCCAGCAATCTATCTCATGCATTCATGCTGTGGATTACCAGCAGGATACCACCAGTGCCCCCTCCTGTACTTTCTGTCCCCCAAGAGAAAGAAGAACACAGCCCAGAGGACCTTTCTCTCAACAAGAGCAGTGCCTTTAGGGACAGATGTGTTTATACATGGAAGAAATTATGAGACCACACAAAAGTAAGTTTTAGGTTGCTTATATTGGTAAGTTAGAAATGGAGAGCACATATAATCTTAAATTGAGATTTGGTGTGGTGGCTCACTCCTGTATTCCCAGTACATGGGAGGCTGAGATTGGAAGATCACTAGGAGTTTGAGGCCAGCTAGGTTACATAGTAAGTTCAAGCCCAGCTTGTGCTATAGTGAGAGCCTGTCTCAAAAAGCACCAAATAAGTAAATATACAATCTTAAATCTAAAAAACCGAGTGTAACATAAAGTAAGGCTTATACTAAGGAAGATAGTATAAAGATAAAAGTTATACCTACTGAACCATCATAGTACCAGGAAGATGAATTAGGAGTTTCTCCCCAAATTAAAAGAAACCTCAACTATTAGAATAGTTAAATAAATAGAAATAACAGTAATGCCAAAACTGCCAAGAATGCAGAGAAATTCATCTCTAATACATTACTGATGTGAATGGAAACTAATACAATGATTCTGTGAAATAGCTTTTTAAATTACTTATGAAACTAAATATAGGGCCAGGGAGATAGCACGTGCCTGACAAGTACAAGATACCGGGTTTGATCTCTGGTGCTGCATGTCATGCTGACTCCAGAACCCTGGGCTTGCAGAACTGGACACCGAAACAGGTCCTGGTGACACATGTCAGTAATCCCAACCCTAGGGAGGCTGAGACAGGAGGATCACTATGAGTCTGAGCGGTGTAGCAAGACCCTATACCAAATAAATGAATAAATTAAATGAATGGTTAAAAATTAAAACAAAAAACTAAATATATACTTATTTTATAGCCCAGCAATTGTATTCTATATGGTATTTATCCAAGAAAAATGAAAGTTAATGTTTGCAAAACAACCTGAACAGAAATGTCCACAGCAGGTTATTCATGATAGCAAAAGAAGAAAAG
Source organism: Myocastor coypus (assembly GCA_004027025.1). Classification (NCBI taxonomy): domain Eukaryota; kingdom Metazoa; phylum Chordata; class Mammalia; order Rodentia; family Myocastoridae; genus Myocastor; species Myocastor coypus. The sequence goes on from PVJA010019929.1 coordinate 23,422, forward strand.
TAGGAAGAGAAGGGATAGAGGAAGGGAGAAGGGAGAGAAGAAAAAGGAAGCCAGCATGTCAATAGATGAAAGTTTGGGTTATTTATACATAGGATGCTAGGCAATGAAAAGAAATAAACTATGGATGCATATATGCAAACTGAATCTCAGGGCTATTAGCCTTAGTGAAAAAAGCAAGTCAATCTGCAGTGCTACTACTGAATTACTTCACTTACAGAACATTTATTTATTTATTTATTTATTTTTCTTGTTTTGGAACTTTTGTTTGTTTATTTATTTATTTTTATGGCTGGCTCAGCCTGCCCTGAGGGCAGGGCTGGTGCAGCATGTGGTGCAGGGGATCAAACTGCGGTCCCTAAAGCCACCTAAGCTTTCCTAAGCAGGCACTTTAGACCACTGAGCCATTCTGCTGGGCCCCTACAGAACATTCTTGAAATGATAAAACTACAAAACAGGTTGGTTGGTGCTGAGAGTAGGGAGAAGCAGGTAGGTACAAAGGAAACTTCTTTGTAGTGATGGAAGAGTTCTGAACCTTGATTCTTGTGGGATACAGCTGCATAGAAACACACACACACACACAACACACACACACACACACACACACACACACACACTCTCAACCTGCTAGGGCTTGAACATGGCCCTTCAAATGCATACAAATGGAAAATGTATCTTCAGTGTCACAACACTGAGAGTAGGGCATTATGGCAGGGCCCTCCTGAATGGACTAAGACCACAATAATTTAAGGGAGTGGATTAGCCCCGTTCCGATCTTTTGCTGTACGAGAACACAGATTTGTCCCTTGGCGCCTTTCTGCATTCTGCCCAGCCACAGTGCAAGAGGACCACACCATGTGCTGGTAACTTCATTGTGGACTTCTCGGCCTACAGAACTGTAAGAAATAAATTTTGGTCTTTATAAATTATTCAACCTCAAGTATTCTATTACTACATTGCAAAATAGACAGTTACACAAGAATGATGTAAAAACTGAGTAAGAGCAATGTACTTAATAGTGTAACACAAGTGTCACTTTCCTAGTTCTGATATTGTACTGCAGTTATATGTCACCACTAGAGAAGACTGAATGGAAGGCTTGAGTTTATAGTTACTTCAGGATAAAAAGTTAGAAAAAGTAAAGGACCCTTCAGTCAGTGTCCATCAACAAAACATTTTACTGGTGACAAGAACTTTCATCAGTTCACTTTTTATACTTAATAAGGGAGGGAGTTAGGGATATAGCTTAGTGGGAGATCAGTTGCCTAGCATGAGAGGCTTGAAGTCTGATCCACAGAACCACAAAACAAAAAATTAATTTAGGCCTGTCCTTGATACACATATTTTGCAAGTAATGTTTAAAACTGTATTTTTCATTGATAGGCCCAATATTGAAATTTTTTGAATTATGAAAAATATTATCTTTGAAAGAATCAATTCTTTGTAGCTTTAATTTTGCAAAGGGTCAGATATCTCTGAAAGTCAACCTGATAAAACATTCTTCTGGCAAGACCAAAGTGTCCTGGAAGATTTCTCATCTTATGTGACTTGTGAACTACTTACTAAGAGTTCCCAAAATGTCCTCAGGAACAACAGTATCATAAGTATAATAAGCCCAATTGCTTAGGGGGCTGATTGCTTACAGGGAAACATTCATTGGTGTGTGTGAGTGCTGCTGGTGGTTTTTAAAATTTTGCCTCATTTCTGGAGCAATGACTTAAAAAAAAACTTCATTGGACACAAGGTCTCACTGCATAGTTCAGGGTGACTTTGGACCTCAAACTTGTGGTAATTCTCCTGCCTAAACCTTCCCAAGTGCTAGGATATTAGGTATCCACTACAGTGCCTGGCTTAAAATGGTTTTTGGAAATATGCATAACCTGTTTTGAAAATAATATATTTATCAATATATGAAGTGTGTGGAAGTAAGATTTATTAATCTTTTAATAAATATGTATACCAGATGGACTGGTATACATATTTTACCTGGTTTATAAGTTTCAACTATCACAAGTAAAATTTCTGTTAGCTTTGGCTGTGGTTGTAGTTCTTTTGGTCTGTGCTAACAAGTGGATCAGCAAATGTCACCACTTTTTAAGTAGCTAAAAATCCCTAGTGACAATGTGTTGCCTCAACCTTTGTGCTTCAAAGGTACATAGTTACAGCATAGTTTTAGGCAGATCTCACCTCTGAGAACTGGCTGTCATGTCTGTAAGGGGACCATGACATTCGAGGCATTGAACTTGCTTCCCCAAACTATGCAAAGTGTCAACCAGGGCCGGCAAGATGGCTCAGTGGTCTAAAGCACATACCTGCTTAGGAAAGTTTAGGCAACTGCAAGGACTACAGTTTGATCCCCGGCACCACATGCTGTGCCAGCCTCACCCCCAAGGCAAGCTGAGCTGGTCATAACACAAATAAATAAAGTTTAAAAGTAAAATAAAACAAACAATGGAAAACATAAACTATTAAAAAAAAAAGCACAATAACAACAACAACAAAGTGTCAACCAAACTCAGGCTCTGATGGCAGTGCTTCTACCATGGTACTAGTTCTTTTCCTTGAATGTTTTATTGCTTTATTACTTTACTTCCACTAGGAATTGTGGGGTTCTAAGTATTATTAGTGGTTTACCACTTTTGCACACATGTATTATTTTTTGGAGGTTTATGTGAGGAAACCTCTTCTGTTCTTTCCTCTTCTGTTCAATCATCCACCTGCTCATGAAGATGTTCACTGTGTCTGTTTGAAGGAACCAGACAGGCCCACACAGAGTCTCAGGATTTGAGCAGAACAGATTGTGGACATTGTGTAAAAATATTTTTCAGATATAAAAATCCCTAGTAAACAGTTGAAAAGGTTTTGTTCAGTTCTTCATTTGCTTGAAAATAGCTTATTTAAAAGTAAAGTGGAGGGTGGGGGAGATAACTCCATGACACAAGGGCCTGCCTGGCAAGTGCAAGGTCGTGAGTTAGAACCCCGGACCCCCCTCCCACAAAACAGTGGAACTAGGAGTACAGGTAAGTGACACAGTGCCTACCTGGCAAGCAGGAGGTCATGAGTTCAATTCCTGGTACCAAAATAAAATAATAAATAAATAAAACTTAAAATGCATTACCTTTGCTGGGCGTGGTGGCACATACCTGTAATCACAGCACTCAGGGGCCTGATGCAGAGTGAGTGCTGTGAGTTCGAGGCCAGCTTGCATTCCATAAGGAGTTCAGGACCCACCTGACTGTATAACAAGACCCTGTGTCCAAAAGGAAAGGAACAGCAAGATGAATTAGTTTGCTCTGTAACACCTTGAAAGAAATTATTGAGAAGGTAAAATTTTTCATTTAAAAGATCAGTAACATACAATAAAAGTTAATAACAAACTAGGCTCACTTCTTTGCAACACTATAAAGTATCAAAATTAAGGAATTCATTACCAGATTCTTGGGTCTTTGTATCATAAGCATTGAAAACAATACAAATAAAGGTTACACTGAAATATTTATATTATAACTAAAACAAATAATCAAGGAAACCAAAGACATTTTATTATTCATTCATTTATTCATCTTGCATTCAGTGATCACCTACTATGTGCCAGGCATGGTGCAAAGTGCTGTGAATATAAAGAAAAAGAAAACATTGGGGAAGAGGAGACAGGCATTCACAAGAATGCACTCTGTGTCCCAACAGAAGTATGGACTGTCTAGATCACAGAGAAAGAAACAGAGGGGAGGGTCACAAAGGCTTTGCAGGGGATACCATGTGCAAATAGGACCGGAAATTCTGCATCTAAGTGCTAGGGCAAACAGAAATGCCAAAGGACACCCAGGATTTGGAAGCGGATTTATTTTATGTTGATGGGTATTGATTGGAATCATTCTCAAAATATCTGGCTCCAGTTTCTGATAGTCTAGGGCTTTTATGATATGATAAGCAAGAGGTACAAAGGCGAGACAGAACAGCCTGGCAGTTCTTCTAATTAGCTAGCAGGGTGAGATCATCCATTACAGGGCTAGTTCATGATTATGAAGCTGCACGCTTGGTTATGCTGGCTGGTTACAGGAGTCAAAGTAACTACAGAGCCATGGAGCAGCTTTGAAAGAACAAAGATTTTTTTTTTAAAGAAATTTTTTTCTTGTATAGTTTTTACTCTTTCGTATGTCAAATGGATAGAAGAAGGTGAAAGTGCCAGTGAGATGCTCAGGGACTGGGTTTGATCCCCAGCACCACAAGCTTCGCCAACCCAGCCCCTGGGTGCACTGAGCAGACAACCGAGACTGGGTGTGGTGGTGCACACGTGTAATACCAGCATTGGGGAGGTTGCAAACAGGTGGATCACTATGAGTCTGAGCTGCGTAGGGAGCCTATACCAAATACATTGAAGAAGAAGAGGAAGAGGAAGAGGAGAGGGAGGAGGGGAGTGGGCAGGGGAAGAAGAGAAGCAGAGATGGAGACAGAGATGGAGATGAAGATGAAGATGAAGATGAAGATGAAGATGAAGATGAAGGAAGAGGAGGCAAGTGACAGGGCAGGCTTCTTCCAGTAAGCGGGGTGTTGACCACCAGTGTCTCGTTACACTGGCTAACCACATGGAACATAACATCGCAGTGCACACTCCAGCACTGTCTGGGGCCTCATTAGCCATCCCTACAAACACTTTGTATGTGAGGGACCAGAATGGGGGGCTGTGTTCCCTAGATGAGCTGCTCAAGTATGTTTCCCACCCCCAGCATGTTTCCACTGACTTCTAAGTCCTGTTGGATGTGCAGCTTTTTGAGTGGGGAAGGAAAAATTGAAGAAGGAGAAGGTAAACATCCTGTGACTGTTGTGTATCTGTGACTGGGAAGGTTAGAATTCAAGCCTAGGGACTCTGATTCCAGAGCCTAGGTCCCATTAGTCTCATCTGCCCCTCCTCACCTCTAATCACGGTGTGTACCACTTACTTGGCATTAATTCCACTTGAGCATTTGCTACACCTCAAACTTCTTAAAGGTAAAGCCAGGCCATGTAACTCTTTGTATTTTCACAAGGTGTGTACATATTCAACAGATATTTTCTGACTAAGAATAAAATTGACTCATCTACTATATGAGCAGTGTGAGTAAAGTAATTTGGAGTCAATTGGCTTTGGAGTCTGTTTGTCCAGTGGGCAAACAGTAAAAATAAATGGCTCTAGATATCTTAGTCAGATGGCTCTACCCTGTCTAATTAGAACAAGGAGGTTATCGTAATTGATATTTCCATTGGTAGGAATGGCATTTGCTGTGGATGACTACTGATTTATCTGACAAAAACTCACAGACTACTATAGATATATTTATAATCTCCATATAGTTGAAAGGAGAGAAGACCTCTGGTTATAACTTTTAGGTATAAAATTTTTAAAAGATCTTTCCACCCTGGGGCTGGGGATTTGGCTCAGTGGTAGAATGCTTGCCTAGCAAGCTGGAAGCCCTGGGTTTGGTCCTTGGCATCAAACAATAAATAAAAACATAAAAATCCTATAAAATCTTCGCCCAAATGGAGCATGACTTCTTCACACTTACACTTACTTGCTTGATCTAAATATTGTGCCTGAGCAAAAACTACACATACACACCAAATAGTAATTTAAAAATAATCATTTCAACTAAGACTTTGGGATGTTACTATATAGTATTTTAAAGTTCTCTGTAAGCCATGTATCACTGAATGACATGAATATAAAGACAATTGCCCCACAAGATAAAATTGCCTAGTGACATTCTATCCATCGTAGTTGGTGTAAATATGCACCATGAGGCTTGCATATCAGTGGAGATGCCCAGTGATGCATCTCTCAAGGTGCCATTTGATTGTTCAGTGACACATGATTGTGCTCATAAAGGCAAGAAATTAGCATTACCAGAGCCTTTTTAATAACAGTATATTATAAAACTAAAGCATAGGACTCGCTGTATTCTCACATGAACAGCTAACTTCAGCATGCCTTTTTAATTGAAGCAGTTAGCAGGCAGTTAGTAGAAGGGTTGGAATACCTGTCATTGTGGTCTGCTTTCAGCCTCTATCCCAGAGTGGCCACAGAGGAGCCATACTCCTTAAAATTAAATACTGTATGGGTAAATTCTGTAGTAGTTGTATTTACAGAAAAGTTGGAAAGAAGTGTCAAATTGCAAGGATGGAATATATCTCCTGTATTCGCCACCTGTGAGCTAGGGGGCAGTTGAAGTTTTAGGTATTACTGCATTGAAATATCACAAGATACTTTATTCTTGTGATACAGGGAGGAGGACAACAATCACATGGGATTGTTGGATTATTTGCTGAGGTTAACATTTAATCCATCGTATGAGCAATAAGAGCAATGTTTTGGGAGAATTACCCTAGTGAGATACTAAGAAGGAGGAGAGGGAACCCGCACACACTGCATGAATCATGGACTAGAACACCGATGGGCTCCATTGTAAGCACCACTACCTGCCTCCTAATGAAGTCCAGCACAATTCTGGACTTCTGAAGACCTACCATTTATGGAAGGTCTAAGATATACAAGTTGTTACAGTAAGTACAGAGGGAGTACAAGCAGAAAGAAAAGTGGGATAACTTTTTTTAGTAGCAGTCACACCCCAGAAATTTCTGTGTCATATACCACTTTTAATATATACAACTGACCTAGGAGATGGGGGTTCTTCTGGTTGAATATTAGGAAACAGAGGCTCAGAGAGGTTAAATAACTCACTTCAGACCAGACAGATACCAAGGACCAGAGCTTTGAAGTGAACCTGAATCCTCCACCTTGGAGTTTTATTCTTTCCTGGAATACCATGGAAGCTTCTCAGAGATGATGAGTTTGAAAGATGCTGAAGAGAGACCAGAGAGACACAATTGGGAAAGAGTGGAGATTTTTTTTTTCCCCAGCGTTCCATGCAATGATGCTAACTTCCTTTGTAGTCTAAATTCCTACCCAGGGGCCTGGTGGGATGGCTCAGTGGTCTAAAGCGCCTGCTTGGAAAAGCTGGGGCGGCTTCAGGGACCGCGGTTCGATCCCCGGCACCACATGCTGCGCTGGCCCTGCCCTCGGGGCAGGCTGAGCCGGCCATAAAAATGATTGAATAAACAAATAAAGATTCTGAAACAAGAAAAAAATAAATAAATAAAATTAAAAAAAATAAAAAATAAAAAAATAAATTCCTACCCAAAAGATTAAGTAGGAAAAATTAGCTATTCTCAGCCACCTTACTCCTTAGGGGTGTACCTGTAAGCCTTCACAATTCATTTTCTTTTTTGAGAATGAGTACAGAGTTTAAGAAGAACCTTTTAGAAGAATTCTTTTTTTAAAAAAGATTTTTATTTTTTTATTATTATTTTTTCTTGTTTCAGAACTTTTGTTTGTTTATTTTTATGGCCGGCTCAGCCTGCCCTGAGGGCAGGACTGGTGCAGCATGTGGTGTTGTGATTGAACTGTGGTCCCTGCAGCCACCTAAGCTTTCCTAAGCAGGTGCTTTAGACCACTGAGCCATCCTGCTGGGCCCCTAGAAGAATTCTTAGTAAGAATTGAGGCATATGAATAAATCCAACGCTTGGACTCTGCATGACCTTTTTTTTTTTTTTTTTTTTCTGTTAACTGGCTGTCTGGAAAATTTGTTCAACTGATCTAGTTCTTCTTGGCTGCAAAAGCTTTCGAGTATCAGCCTGTGGGGTATGATGGTCAATATCCATTGAAATCTAAGGTAAAGAACAATAAGCAGACTGTATCTTCTAGATTGGCCATGTGAGGCATTATTGTAAGACATCTTCTGGTTTTTCCTGTGAGTCATCATCATTAAACCTTTAACATCTATGAGTATGCTGAAAATGTGGGTAGGCTTTCTCATGACAGATTCTTGTTTTGGGAGAGGGAAGTTGGGAGGCTCCTCCAGCTCTGTTGCCTTTGTTTTAAAAGCAATGCTTCTCAAATTTTAGCATACTTAGAAGCACTTGGCAGGCTTATTAGCTTTGAGGTGGCCTGGGAATGTATAATTCTAACAAGTGCTGGACTTGGTGTTGCTGGTATCACTGTAAGAGGCCCTGCCCTAGGGTAGAAGCTGGGTCTCAGATGCAAAGGAAGTATGTCATTATGGTGGACTAACTAATGGTCAGCATGGGTGGGAACACAGAGCTGAGCTGAGTCAGCATGGTTCTGGTCTTGGCAGGTCCACCTGAGGATTGTTGATGGAATGGTATAACGAGAACAGGAGAAGAAGACAGCATGCTGCTATTTTCCTCAGAAAGGCCTTACTCCAAAGTCCAGGAGACCTCTGCTTTGGTTCACCTATGTCAACTGCCAGAGACTCCAAACAGTATGTCACTGCCCACTTGCTCAACTTCTACTCTGAGGAGAACTTTGGCTGCCGAGTTTTGGCTGCTGTTCTCTTTGGAGGAGCTCTGGTCCCAGCCTCCACCTGAGCCCATCACATCCTGGCTCTGGAACATGGACTCTGTAGGCTTCAGCGCTGGCCTCTAGGCTTCCCAGCACAGACCTTCAGTCTTCCATCACAGACTCCTTGGCTTTCTGGTATGAATTCACAGGGGACACAGCCGTCGGCTCCAGGCTCTGGCTGGACTAATAGTGGGGACATTGCTGTGGGATCCAGGCCCTTGATTGGATTCTTTAGATCTCTCATGCCCAGACAGATCCCTTAAACTCTTCTGCATTTTACTTTTTGGGTGAATACTGTGAAATAGTCCTATAAATTATGTGACCTGCATTAAATCTGTTCCCTTGCAAACTCTGACTGTAACATAGTCATTAGTGATGTGATGAGCAGTGTCTAGTGGAGTTCCCAATGATGCATGCTTCCTGGTGTTCAGATCTTGGTATCATCTCTTCCCCTTGAGTGTGAGCTGGACTGGTGAATTGCTCCACCAGAGAATGTGAGAGTAATAAGACATCAGCATAGGCTCTGGATATGCGACTGTGTCTTCTGTGGTTAACACCCTTTCGCTTGCTTATTAGCACTGATTTGCTCTAAGATGTTCTGGATGGAGGCCTCCAGCCAACAGCCCCTAGGACTCAAGGCCTGAGTCCCATCAGCCAAAGAAGCAAAGAATCCTGCCAACAAACCTGTGAACAACCTGGGAAGTTTATTCTTCCTAGTCAAGCCTTAAGAGTCACATGAGAGACCCAGAACTAGAGAATGAAACTCAACTGTGGCCAGGTTTCTGAACCATAGAAACCATGAGATAATACAATTTTTCAAAACAGCTAAACACAGACGTCATTTGTTGTGCAGCAGTAGATAACTAGTAGAGGTGATCTCCTCTTCCATTAGGTACTAGGGGACGATAGAACAGTAGTGGGGAGACTGTATGGGACTTGATGTGAGTGATGAGGATTTTCTTGCAATGGAGCTGTGTGGCTATTAGAAAGTGTCTCTGTTTTTTTTTTTTTTTTTTTTGCCTTTTTGAGACAGGGTCTCACTGTGCAGTTCAGGCTGGCTTTGAGCTCACTTTTGTAGCCCAGGCTGGTCTCGAACTCGCACCGATCCTCCTGCCTCAGCCTCCCGAGTGCTGGGATTACAGGCGTGAGCCACCACGCCCGGCAAGTGTCTCTGTTCTAAATGATTTTATTTTGTACTTGGAGAATCATCTTTAAGTGGGAATGTATATTCAGAGATCTTGTAACAAATTCTTTAATGTCATTTTGCATACTGGAATACTATCTGAAAAATAAAATCCTAACAATAAAAAATTTGTATATGTGAGCCTATAAAGCAACTACATGCTTAAGTGTCTATGTATCACAAATACGACAAGTTTCCATTTTTAAGAAGGTAATATCTAGGCAGGTAAGAGCTTTAAAGTGCTTCATTATTTTTTGAGACAAGGTTCTACAGAGTACAGGCTGGCTTTGAATCTACGATATAGCAGCCCAGTTGAGGCTGACCTCATACTTGCAGCTACCCTCCTGCCTCACCCTTGCCAGTGCTGGCGTTACAGGCAGACTCCACCACGCTCAACCAAAATACTTGTTTGCAACATAAAATTGTACATTTTTTGATATGACAGAACATTTAATTATATCAGATTTTCATCAACCATCAAAGACAGTAAATGACAATTACATTGGCCACTTCCACTGGTTGGCAGGAGCTCTTCCATTAACAGCTCCCTTGGTTTCCACTGCATCATTTTCCTTGCCAAACTTAGTTCACTTCCAGCCTGAAGAAGCACCCCTATACTTGGCCAAGCTAAAGGCAATCTTCTAATTTTTTTACCATCTGGTTCCACTTTAACTGTAGGCAGCCTCTCATTTGTAACTTGTTCTGTGTATTTTCTATATGCAGCATTGTGGGATTTGACCAAGAACATCCAGGGAGATAGCTCAGTGGAATAAGTGTTTACCTGGTAAGCACAAGGTCCTGAGTTCAATCCCTGGTATTGCAAAGAAGAAGAGGAAGCAGAAGAAGCCGAAGAAGCAGATGAAGCAGAAGCAGAAGCAGAAGCAGCAGAAGAAATTATGTACAAGATTCTTAGCCTCACGTGCAGCATCTCACACAGAGCCAAATCCCTGAGGCCCATGGTCTTCCTCAGTGCACCCGCCATGACAGCGCCCATGAGTGGACTGAGAAAAAATGGTACAATTAAAGTGACTAAGAACATTTCAAATTCTCACAATAACAAATATTACTTAGATAGAATTTCTAACAATCAAGAAAAACAAAGGAAGTATGCTTCAAGCTTCTGTTCAGTCAACATATTTGGGGAAATCTATTAATACAAGTTACAAGTTGGTAATAGAATTCTATCATAAAAGACAAATAGGTGATTGGTTTTTTATGACTACATGACTTTTATGGATGAAAATCATGATGATGTAAATAGTAATAAATTAATTTATGTGGAGGAAAAGTTAAAAATCAATCACTTAAAACCTGGCTTCTTGCCCGCATTCTGGCGGCACACTCGGGAGAGTTGTCGCTGCCCAGCTAATGTCTGCACAGAGTAAATTTCTGAACATAATTTATGTAGATGAAGTGTGCGGAATGTTTTTATTTGTTCTACATCTCACTGTCTCACCTCTGTGTGAACTTCCCAAGCCCAGATCTACTCCAAATATTCTGACTCCCCTTCTCTACACTTCCCTCCAACGTGTTTGCTTTGGCAACTTTCATGTTCTTACAAACAGTTCTCCTAAGGAAATCAATCACTCTTGCACCCAGAGAGAAATCCTGAGCACTCAGTGCGATGACAAAATGAAACATGTTTGAGGCAAACCATGTGTTCCCGCGTGTCCAGAATTACGCTATTTGCTCAAGAAACATGCTCCTAATGTGTTTGGCTTCTGTTACCCCTTGTGATTGCAACTTTCATTGTCTTTTAGAATTTATGATTTCAGAAGCAACTGCTTGGACTCATTTAATTGGACACTTCTGGAATGTGAAGCCTGGGGAATTCACTGGGCAAGGTCCTTCTCTTCTTTGCAGGCACCTGGTGTTTGAGCAATGGTGGTGGCTTGATTCTCTTTTTCATGTGGAACCCCAGACAAATGGCTTATCTAAACCACATGGGTCCATCATGCTTTGAGAATTCATCAGTCACTTTATTTGAGAAGCAATACTTTCTGGCCATGCAGTGAGGCAATGTCATGTCCAGAAAGAGCTTTTCTGATCCACAGCACAATAGCATGCCTATAGATCACAACAATTTATTACATATTTTATAAAAATAAGTAGAGTGGCACTTGTGGGTTCCTGACAAAGGGAAATGATAAACATTGAAAGACATGGAAGTGCTGAGTACCAGATTTGATCATTAAACATCGTACACATGTATTTGATTCTTACTCTCTACCCCATGAATACGTGTAGCTACCTTATGTGAATGAAAAAAATTAAAGAGAGTGCTTTTCATGTGCTCTACTCAAGGTTCGTGACTAATTCCATCCCTCAGTTTGCCTGCATATTTACTCAGCATAAAAACACCAGGAGTACGGTTCCACTGAGCAAGCATGAGAGGAATGAGTTAGTCAAGATCCCTGCTGTTCTTTCTGCTCTTACTGAGCAATGGCTTCTTCCTTACCTCATGGTGGTCATGGTGGGAGGTCAGGTCCTGGCCCCCTTGGTGTTTTAATGGAGTTTCTTCCCTCTTTCCTCTAGAGCCTGTCAATATGCCTGATTTCCTTTTCTCCTCTGATTTCACTGCCTAGGGAAATAAATGCTGGGAAACTCTGTTTTCTGAAAGTCTGACTTTTTTCTCTGTATCTCCTCCATCTTGGACTTTTTAAAGCAACAAATGAGTAAATTTTCCCAGCCTAGTCTCTAATATAATCAAAAATTAGACAAAGAAAAAAAATCCCTGTCAGCCACTGTCATCACTGCAAGTGTAGCAACAGAGGCTCAAGGGACACACAAATACAACCTCATCAGACATTTTAGAAAGGGAGATGGGTTTAAAACTAAGGAGTCAAAATTTTGTACGTTGAAGAGACTAGAAATATAATTCTGCTTAGTAAGAAAAGTGTTGATCTCAAAATTTAGGGTTCTATTAAGAGAACTTTGCTCCCAGAAGCATTGAAATAAACTTTTACCTTGTCATACCCACACACAGACTTTTGGGGGGCACCATGCATGACAAGATGGCCTGATTATGACTGGCCTGGTTAAGATCACAAGTTTGGTAGTAAAGGACCAGTGATTTGTGTCCAGCTCTGCTGCTACTAATTAAACCCGACTAATAGGGTCTTTCACCACCCTGAGCCTTAGGGTATTCATGTGTGAAATGGGGAGTAATGGAGCTACCTCCTAGGTTTATTGTGAGCGTTATGCAACAGAATGAATGTAAAGCCATGGCACCTGATACAGGGTAACTCTGCCTTAGCTGCCATCATTACCATACCCTGTCATTGTCCCTATGCTGTGGTAAAATGTGCCCCTCCAACCCAAGTGCTGGAAAACAAATCCCTATTGCAACAGTGTGGGAGGTGTTGCTCTCACAGGAGCTTCCATCCTCACTCACAGGCTGATGATGCCTTCAGGACTTTGTCCATGATCAAGGCAGTGCTTCTTTTAGAAAGGACATGATTGGCCCTAATTCCTATTCTTTCATCCAGGTGAAGCCTCCTATCATGGGACAATGCAGCAAGAAGGTACTTGACAGAGTTGGTCCCTTGACCTTGGACTTTCCAGCCTCCAGAATGGAGAGGAAAGAGATTGCTGTTCTTTATGCTCAGTCTTGGTTATTCTGCTACAACATCAAAACAGACTAAGACTCAGTGGTATGGATGCTATGATTCTACATGGGATACCATGAAATATATCCTAATCCAAAATAGCTTAAGCTGTGTAAGCTACTCAACAAGGATGGCAAAGTATGTGCACTAAAGGTATTTAGAGAGGAACAAGAGGTCATGCAGAAGGAGGACAGAAAAAGCTTCAAAGGAGACATGAACCTTTACAGGGATTTAATCTCAGTCTTGCCAGGCAGGCATCTGGGAGGTAATTAGGTTTAGATGAGGTCATGAGGGTGGGACCTGAGATGGGATTAGGGTCTTTAAAAGAGATTAGAGCTGGTATCTGTCGACTGACCGAAGTAGTGCACAGAAGAGGATGGCTCTATGCAGGGCAGGAAGCATCCTCATCAGGAATCACACTTGTCCACGTCTTAAATTTGGGCTTTTAGACTGCACAACTGTGAGAAGGAAAGACTTGTAGTTAAAGTCATGAGTTCACAGTATTTTGTTAAGGTGGCCCAAATCAACTGAAACCCTCCCAGAAGAGGTGAGGAAGGACAAGCCTCTGAAATCTCAGGCTTGTTGGGGGAATGTTCCATCGTGCAGCTGGGCAGCTACATGGCTTTACTGAACACCAGGCACTTTATCTTTTTATTTTTACTTTTAATGTATTTAGTAGAGGATCTACAGGGTCTCACTACACAGATCAGATCATAGTTATCCTCCTATTTTCAGCCTCCCAGTTGCTCGAATTACAGGCATGCATCATCTCAGTGGGCCCCGGGGGCAGGGGCAAACCAAGGACTGAACCCTCATCTCTGTGCCTGCCTAAGCAGGTGCTTTAATCTGCTGAACTACCTGGAAGGCCCTCCATGCACGTTATTAATAGCTTTCCTTTGACTGGCAGGTGCAAGGTGTCCCCTTTGGGTGGGGGTTACTGAGTAAAGAAAGTTTGAAATATTGAACACATTCTCTTCCTAACTCCAAAGAATTTGAGTTCCCTGGCTTTGATTTCTTTTTTTTTTTTTTTTTTTTTTTTTAAGATTTTTTTTTTTTTTTTTTTTTTTTTTTTTTTTTT
>PVJA010019930.1:0-23602 GCA_004027025.1 Myocastor coypus
GAGGTGGGTCATGCCCACACACTGCACTCTATAGAATGATTGTGAGGACAATATGCAATATGTCAACTTTCAAAGAAAAAAAGGGGGAAAAGAAAAAAAAAAGTAATGTGCATTTAGAAAGGTTAATGTTTAGTTGTTTGATCAATCTTATATACCTATATGTATTAATCTAAACTGATCCGATGATGAAAATATGTAACATAACCATTGTTAAATTTAAACAATGAAAGAATTGAAAAAAAAAAAAAATCTTACACTTTTCAGTATCAGTAAAGCTACAACTTGGAGCTCTGTGACCATAGAACACCTGGAACAAAGAACTGGTTCCTACAGCAGCAGCCCAGCATGAGCCAGACACAAGACAAGGGGCCAGAAGCCACCATGCAATTAGAAATGGAGGGAGGCAGACCAACCACTGAGACTTGAGGATAGGAACAAGTGCTCAGTCTCTCTGAATTCTTATGGCCTTATGTGTGTTATCCTTAGAACACAGGCCTAGTAATGCAACATAAACATAATCTACACTAAATATACCACAACAAACTATGGAAAAGACTTTGTGTGCTAGGTTTTAATATTAAGAAATTTAGAAAATAGGGGCCCAGCAGGATGACTCAGTGGTCTAAAGTGCCTGCTTGGGAAAGCTTGGGTGGCTTCAGGGACTGCAGTTCGATGCCTGGCACAACATGCTGCGCCAGCCCTGCCCTCAGGGCGGGCTGAGCCAGCCATAAAAATGAGTGAATAAACAAATAAAGGTTCTGAAACAAGAAAAAATAAATAAATAAATAAATAAATAAAAATTCTTAAAAAAAAAAAAGAAAAGAAAGAATTCTGGTCTTCTTCACCACAAACACCCCATTTCTATTAGAGCCACCACTGGGCATTTCTACTTCTAAGATGGAGTCTCTGAAAATGGTCTATACATCTACAGTCCCAGTCTCTAACTTGGAGTTCCTTCCTCTCCAAGCTAAGGAGAAAAAGAGGAATTTCTGGCCAAGATTTTCAAAATCGGTATCCCTATCAAGCTCAGGCACTTGTTAGAAAACCTGCCTGGCAAACAAGGACACCATGGACAGATGGCTCAGGGCCTCCAGGGCCACTGAGTGACACTGAAATAGGTAGGTAACTCCATAGGCCCAACAGGATCTCCCTGGCATCCTGACACATAGTCAAGGTGGGGACCTCTGTTCTCGGGATCAGTGGCTAAGGCACTGGGAAAAGGGTGCCTTCTTACCTGAATGTCAGTTTTAAGCTTCTCATAGTTGACATCAATAGGGTCCTTACTGCTGTCATCAGATCCACCCAGTAGCAGACTATAGGCCACTTCGATGTCCAGGAGGTTGTCCAGCATTTCCACCTTGGCCTGGGGAATCATGCATCGAAAGTAAGGAAGACAGATGCCCTTTTGGCACAGGTGGACTGTGTGTGACACTGTGCCACACAATGAAGATGGCACTCACAGCATTCTCTGGGGTGCTAATGAGGCCTGACTAGGGAAAGCAAGAACTTCCTGTCTCCACACCCTATGTCAGTGAGGACCTCCACTAAGGGTACCATGAGATGTGCCTCAGCCAGAATTCCTGTGGGTCCCCTGTGAGATGGAGAATAGATTTTTCTGTCTACTGGCTCTTCTCTCCAGAGCAAGGACAAGAAAAACAATCAGTTATAGCCGGAGTATTGGTTCATGCCTGTAATCCCAGCACTTGGGAGGCTGAGGCAGGAGCATCGGTGTGAGCTTGAGACCAGCCTGAGCTATAAAAGTGAGTTCAAGGCCAGCCTGAACTACATAGCGAGACCCTGTCTCAAAAAGACAAAAAAGAAAAAGAAAAAGAAAGAAATATCAGTTTGGTGGGATGTTGTTTCCACCAATGGGGAAAAATCTCATTTCCAAACCAGGGCACTGGGTGGTCCTGCCTCAGGGACCATGAGGAGCACCCAGTGCCTCAGGGCACCCCTCCAGACAGGGGAACTACCTGTACACTGTCTGTGTTGTTCAACAGTGGGGGCTTCTTCATTCCAAAATCATGAGGAATCAGAGTGTAGAAGCGATTTGAGAGATCCAGGATCTGGGAGTCGCCACTGCCTTGGGACAGCACCTGGAGGGGAAGGAACAGAAGGAATGTGAGGCTGAGGCAGCAAATGCCTGGCACCTAGTCAGGCTTTCCTGCCTAGAGGGGGCATTGAAGCTGGAGGCCAGTTATGTGGGACTCCAAACAGAAAGCTACTTCTCATGGTGTAATGGTGTTGGGGGTGGGGATGAGGTACCCAGCTTGGCCTTCTAGCACCCAGCACAGAGCAGGCTTCTCACACAGCGATTTACTGACACAGTGAATGCTGCGAAATGTTAGTTACAAAACCATGGCAGGACTCATTGCTGTTGGAAGACGCCTTTCATTATTTCTGATGTTTGAACATTTTTCAATGGGATAGTGGTATTTACTATTGTTACGAAATTCGGCCAGATCCCCTTTTGCTCAATGACCCCATTTCTGGGGTGAGGAATTTATGCATGCACGTGCAGTTCTAGATAGCCAGAAACAGAAAAACTAAGCTGCCCTAACTGCAGGGTCTCTCAGTGCTGACATAGGGAGGTGCTTAATGCATGGATGCTATGGCCTTGGTGATGGTCTCACCAACACAGGCTGAGCAAGGGCTGTGAGGTGGCAGTCTTCAGGCCTACTTCTCACCATGGTGTGGACTTTGCTCTGCCCAGTGTAGCTGGCACTGTGTGCTGGGGAAGGATGTGACTTCCCACCTGGATGAATTAGAGAACCTGAGCCAAAGAAAGCCCTATACCTTCCTAGCCTATGGGTAGTAAAGGAAAGGTGATTGGATTTAACAGCTCTGACTTAGGACCTTACTCCAATGGCAGGCTCACCTCCTGGAACCCCTTTCAGCCCCTGTCATACCTCACCCATATAAGAAGCAAGCCTTTGAGGGCACCTGTTACACATAGTAGATGTGTTAGCATCAGAAGAAGGAAGGAAAACTGTTTTCTATTGGCAACTTCCTAATAACTGCAAAATAAACTCAGCCTAATTCGTAAGGAAGCATCCCACAATTTTAAAAGAGAAACAAAACATCTAAGTTACAGAAGTCTACCACACATTCAGTAAATAAAAACATTACTATGTCAATTTTGTGACATCTTTAGTCAGCAGCAGGTCATGTGTCAGTTCTGTTCAATTGAAACAAATCCAAATACTTATCAACTGTGATTCCAGACTATTTAATTAGCACTGGGCATTTACTGCTGCCTTTGCCTAGAAGGGTAGCTGTCAAGGAGACCCCTGGTAGCCCCTGCTCGCTCACCTGCTGGACCTCACTGAGGATGGCGTATGCGGCCTGGATCTGTCGTTTGCTCAGCTTCCCCAAGGGCATCTTCTGAAGGTCGATCTGAGGAGACAGGGAGGTTACTCTTGCAGAGCTGGCTTTGGGGGCTGACCACAGGCCTCTTATTTATGTATTTTTGGCAGGGCCAGGGTTCAAACTCACGACCTTGCACTTGCCAGGCAGGCATGTGTGCCATGGAGCTACCTCCCTAGCCCTGACAAGCTTCTTAAATCCAACAGTGATTGCCAGGTTTTCCTGGGAGACCTAGTAACCCAACTCCATAGAGGGTGTGGCCCCTCCCCTGGCTAGGGTTGAATTCTTGACTGGGATAAGCCAACTGTGTCATCCCTAGGCCAGCACTTACAGAAGAGGGCAGTGCCTTTCTAAAGGGGAAGAGGGCCCATGCTGGGTCATGGCTCCCACTCTAGGAGCCTTCCCTGGGGCCTCAGAGCCAAGGCAGTACATGCACATCTCCCTGGACTCCAGGCCAGAAAGAACTGAGATTTTCTTAATAAGTAACAAAAATCACACTCAAGATCTTGTGCTTCCCAGGTAAGTGCTACACTACTAAGCTACAGTACCAGCCAAGAAATGACAATTTTCAAGTGACTCAAGTTTTCAATAGAACATATACCTGAACTTATATTTACCATTGCTATGAAATTCAGTCAGACCCCTTTTTGCTCAATGACTCTATTTCTGGGGTGAGGAATTTATGTGTGCATGTTCAGTTCCAGATGGCATGGCCAGAAACAGAAAAGCTAAGCAACCTTACCTGCAGGGTCACTCAGTGCTGACATATGGAGGTACTTAATGCATCGATGCTGTGGCCTTGGTGATGGTCTTGTGAACATAGGATGGGCAAGGGCCATGCGGTGACCACAACACCCTCCTCCTGTCACACCACTTCACTGACTGCCTAAGACAATGTAAAAGCATTGTCCACAAGAAAGACTTAAACCAAGATGGCACCAAGAAGAGGAGTACAGATGTACAGAAGGCTAGAAACACACATGGGGTTCTCAAACCTGAGAGACAGACTTTACTCTGCTCCATTCACCACATTCTTCCCACAAGCTGTTGTGTAAATAAACTTGCCAGGCAGAAGTCAAGCTATGTATGCCTGCAGCCCGCAGAGGTCAAAGCGCCACTCTTCTGAGAGCAGGAGCCAAAACAGCCCCATCAGAGGGTGCTCCCTCAGGGAAGAATATCTTCTGGGTGAGAGGAAAACAGCCCTGGCCAGCCAAGAAAAAAAGAAAAGAAAACTAAAAAAACCTAATATTTTCTTCTAGTAAATTGCTCTTCGCCAGCATTCTGTCACAGGAACAGAAGGTCAACACACAGGTTTTTCCCCTCTAGGTGGAACATTTCATAAGACAACTCCAGCTGACTGGTGGTGGTGGAGGGTGCAGGCAGAAGCACATGATGTACCTGGCCTATCAGGTAGTAAGGGGTGAAGAGAACTCTCTACAGCCATCACAAGGCTCATAAATCACGGACCTCAGTGAAGCAGCAAGCACAGCAGGACTCAGCCCTATGCCCTGAGATTGAAGGTACCAAGAGCTAGCACCTGTCTTTGGTTTCTGAGACACAAGGAAATGAACAGCTACAGCTTTTCGTTAGCTCAGCAACAGCCCTTGTCCTCAGCCAATGTTGACATATATATGTACCTCATATTCCACCATGGCTTTCTTCATACTTTCTACATCAAAGATCATCTTAATGAGCTCTTGCACTGGATTGGGGAGCTTGGATTTGGTGCCAGGGTTTACTGTGAGCTTCTTCACTGCCTCTTCATCCTTTAGGGAAAAAAAAGTCAAGCAGAGAACTATGTTAACAGGTCTGGCAAAGGGCTGGTGTTGTGGGGCTGCAGGTAATGGGGACCAGAATGGGGCATCTAGCAAAGGCAGTCAAGTGTCCAACTGCAGAAATGGATGTGGTTACCTGGCCATAGTCAATCTCCAGAGGGTAGAACTTTTTGGGATACTTTGTGAAGTTTTTGGAGTGCCAGGCATTCCCAGTCTTTTCTTCATATAATTTCCTAAAGTTCTCGATTGCATCCTCCTTGGATGGCATCTTCTCCAGTTTGTTGCTACCAATCACGGTGCCCACACGGCCCCAAGACCTGAATATCCAGTACCTATACAGGAAGGGAGGCATCCAAAATCAACAGCTCCCCTACACATCAGTCCATTTGAGGAGGACTTTTTTTTTTTTTTTTCCAAGGAGGATTTAAAAAAAACAATACTGGGGATTGAACTTAGAGTATTGAGCCACATTTACAACCCCCTTTTTATTTTCTTGGCATTGGGGAGTCCAGGTTCCACAGGTCCTTGGTTTCATAAGCTGAGGTAGAAGCTCCCAGGGCCTAAAGCTCACCTGCTTTCCTTGTCATCCTCCAGAAGCTGCAGCTTGTAGTAGGAGTTGGTCCCTTTAACAATGTCTACCAGGCCGAGGGTCGCACTGAAGACCTTCCCACCCTTCTCTAGGACATGTGCTGAGTGTTCCAGACCTGGAAAGGCAAGGTTGCCATTCTTTGCCCAGAACCCTGACAGGTACACAATACCACAGCAGCAGGTGAGTGTGCCATGCCTACCTACTTACCAGAGTCAGGGTCCACAGCTGCTCCTCCTTTAAGAGTTAACTTCATTCTCTTTTCAGACTTGATACCTAGAAAGGGCCAGAGAAATGCAAACATGAACCCAGAAGAGGGAATTAGAGGACAAAGGAATAGTTTTCATAAGAGTTTGCCAATATAGCACCCATGGAAGGCCTCCTGCCACCTGGTGCCCTCAGACCTGGAGCTATTCTAGGGAGCATTTAACCCAGTTTTGGGAAGAGGAGCAGGGCCAGCAGCCTGGGCCCTCACCTTCTTCCTTGGTGGTGCCCTTGCTCTTCTTGGGGAGCATAGCCCTCAACTTCCCCTTTGGGGCCTCTACTTCAACAGGCTCTTCCTTCACCTCTGCCCCCCAAGGGGACAAGATGTGTGCTGAGAACAGCTCCTGCAGGGCCTTGGTTGAGGTGGAGACATCATGGAGGAAATCCTCAGACACAACACGGATGTTGGCTTCTTTTACTTCCTCCATCTTCTTACTCATCTTTTCTACCTCCTCTGTTCAAAATTAGAAGAAAAGAGAAGACCACATGTAGGCTGAACACTAAATTCAATCTCTAAGTAATTACCAGAGTTGTACTTTGCTGAGTATTTTTATACTCTCAGCTTTCTCTCCTTCCCAAATGTAGTCTCAGAGCACTTTTCATGCCAATAATAATTTTTTTCTTGTTTTGGTCTTTTTGAGACAGGATCTTGCTATGCAGTTCAGGCTGGCCTTGAGCTCTATTTTGTAGCCCAGGCTGGTCTCAAACTTGCACTGATACTTCTGCCTCAGGTTCCCAAGTGCTGTGATTACAGGCATGCACCGCCATGCCTGGCTGCCAATAATCATTTTTTTATGAGCAACAATATTCTCTCTAAAGCCTGCTGAGTTAGGGCACCTTCTTCCAACTACTCTACAGGTGTTAGGAGGTACATGGCAGAAGATGGTTGACCCTGCAGCTCAGTCCGAGTGGGAAGTGCTATACAATCTGTCATTGGTTTGGCATGTTACACCTACAAAGATGGATGAAGTGAATTGTGAAGCAGAGTGCTACCTGTGAGGCCATGTTTACATCGCCAGCACTGGTTAAATGAGCTACAGTAAAAAAAAAAAAAGGAAAAAAAAACCTCAAGAAGAAATCCATTTACCTTTCTATTTTTCAAACTTAAAGCCTAGAACTTTTGTTTTGTCAAGGAATGTATTACAGCAGCTTGCAACTTTCAGTTAGGAATGTAAGACCCACAAATACACTATATATACTGAGAAGCCACACAAAATGAAAACTCATTTTCTACAAAAAGAAAAATTCTGAGCAGTCCACATGGTGGTACATAGTTGTAACCCCAGCATTCTGAAAAGCTGAGGCAGGAAGGTTGAAGCTTGAACCCAGCCAGGGTGGGCAACTTATGAGACACTGTCTTATAATAAAAATAAAAAAGGGTGAATGAAGAATGTAGCTCAGAAGCCGGGCGTGGTGGCTCACGCCTGTAATCCTAGCACTTGGGAGGCTGAGGCAGGAGGATCGCTGCGAGTTTGAGACCAGCCTGGGCTACAAAAGTGAGCTCAAAGCCAGCCTGAACTGCACAGTGAGACCCTGTCTCAAAAAGCCAAAAAAAAAAGAAAAGGAAAAAAAAAAAAAAAAAAAAAAGAATGTAGCTCAGTGTGAAGGCTTTGATTTCAATCCCTAGAACTGTGAAAAAGAAAAACACATTTGAATTATGATTTTTTGGTGTGACTTGTGTCACACCCTTCTTCAATAAAACACAGCACAGGTGCTACATATGTTCTCCTCCTCAGAGCTGCACTGCCGACCACGGTTCATCTCTACTCACTCTTGGTGCTGATGCACAGGGAGGCCTTGTTGGCTGACCCTGTCAGCTTGCCCCCGAGCTTCTCAACTTCAGCCTTCACCTCATCCTTGTTCCGGGAGAGTTTCCCAAGTAGCAGGATCTTCATGTTGGACAAGGGCTTATCTAGAATGAGGGAGCAGAACTGTCACACTGGTCTGCTTGGGCACCATGCCTCAGGAAGTGGGGAGGAATAGGAAAAGCAAGCACCCAAAGCAGAGCCAGGGAGGCTGTAGAGCCTGTGGTCAACCTCTACTTCTGACACCGTATTCTCTGGGAAGAACCCATGAAACAGAAGTCAAAGGCCAGCAGGAAGTACAGAGGGACAGCAAGCTACCCCGAGAAGCCATGCATTCTCTATGCCACACAGGACTATTTATGTGATGAGTCATGAAATGATGTGACCCAGAGAGGTACCATGGATGGCTGAGCAAGCCTCACTTGGGATTAGGGATCAGAGGCTGGAGGGGGATGGACAAAGAACAGGCAGTATTTTTATTTTTCTCTACTATGTATCCCTTGTTTAAAATTCAAAATGCAGGGCCAGGTGTGGTGGCGCATGCCTATAATCCTAGCACTTAAGAGGCTGAGGTGGGAGGATCAGTGTGAGTTCAAGACCAGCCTGAGCTACAAAAGTGAGCTCAAGGCCAGCCTGAACTGCATAGGGAGACCCTGTCTCAAAGAGACAAAGTGTAACTCTTATCCAGGCAAAGAAGTATGAGCCTACTTGGCCCACAACTCATCGGTTCTGGACTAAGGCTTCAGGCAGTAGAGCAGGCTGAGAGCAATTCCTATCAGGGATAGAAGGTCACCAATAGGCTCATATTCAGGAACAGGACCTTGTTCTCCACATACTCAGTTGTACTTTCACCTCAGACTGTATACCATGCTCTGAGTCATAAGCAGAGAGCCTCACTACGGCTAGTGGCTTATGTCCCACCAGCAGTGACCAGTGACCTTCTGACTCTACAGGATGGATACCCCCTCTTATGCTGCAGGTTCTGCAGAGCTGTGGGTTAAGGTCAGGAATAGGTCTGGCTGGGGCTGCCCAGGCATGGAAGTCTACTTGGCCCTTCTCAGGAGTCCTCTCCCAACCTCCTCAGACACAGAAGTCATATGCTGTTTCCAGAGGTCTATGTTATCCTTTCTTGAGAGGGCTTCTCTGGGTTTCATCATGTCACTGCCCAAGTCCTTAACAAGAGTTCCTTCTGCCTCAGCCTGCAGAGCAGCTGGTCTACATGCACAAGCATATCTGGCAGTATTTATGTTAATACAATTACCCTACACTGGAGAGGCACTAGCCCAAGGGAGGAAAAGTTTTCTCAGAGCAGAGACTATGGCTGACCATCCTCATCCCAACTCCATCCCCTAGCCCCTCTGAGCAGCTCTGGATACAACCCTGGTGCTATTACCTGCTGTAGCAGAGTTGATAGCAGCTGGCTTCGAGGCTGAGGAGGCTTGGGGAAGCACAGCCTCAGGGGCACTGGTCTCTGGGGGAAAGATCCGGTCTTGCTTTTTGACCTTCAATTTCTTTAGGTAAGAGATTTCTCGGAATTCCTACAAGATATACGTTTTACTTTTTAAGAAACCAATTACGTCTTGAAACAACCACCAGACAGGCTGGGGGAGATAAGACCTGTGCAAATTAAATAATCCTATAATAATAATAAAAAATATCAAATGGCAAAATGGGTGGTTTTTTCACCACAAAGTTCTATTGCTACAGCACTTAGTTTTAGTACTACGAGAGACCTGGTATTGTGATGGAGTCACATGGCACCACATGCTATGCCAGCCCTGCCCTCAGGGTGGGCTGAGTTGGCCATAAAAATGAGTGAATAAACAAAATAAAGGTTCTGAAACAAGAAAATAAATAAATAAATAAATAAATAAAATAAAATAAAATAAATTCTTAAAAAAAAAAAAAAAAATCACCTAAGAGCACAGTGGGAGGTTAGGGGGCAGTATAGTTCTGGCAAACAGAAATGGCAGACACTGGACAATGCAGGTCGACAGCAGATGTACAGCTCAGTGGAAATGTGCTTGTCTGGTGTGCACACGAGGCCCTGGATTCTACCCCAGGATCACCAAGAAACAAAAATAAAGGCTTAGTTCAGTTCCACAAGTAGAGTGAGGGTACTTTGAAGTGAGAACCCCTGGGTGCTCCCCATGTGCCCCTGTTCCTCCACTCTACACCTTGAACAGTTTTGACTATGCCTGGGCACCAGGCCTGCTTTGCCTGTTGGAACCATATGAGGTCCTATCAATGCCAACCCCCCCATAGACACCATCAGCCACCCCACCCCCCAGGTCCAAAGTAGGCTCCCAAAGGAGGCCTTCGGTATCCTGTTCAATACAAAATCTCCATTTTCTTTTCTTACTTTGAGATAAGGTCTCACTATATACTATGTATTTCAGACAGGCTTCATACTCATGGCAATCTTCCTACCTCTCAGGCTCTCGAGTACTGGGATTATAGGCATATATCACCATGCCTGGACCAAAGTTCCAATTTTTAAAGAGCATTCCCTATGACATATGAGAACTTGAGACCCAGCTCTTCCTCTAGCACTAAGGTGAGAATATGCCCCAAGAAACTCTCAAATCACAAAGGCAGTGGTCACAGTCCTTTATCTGCATGATGTCCCATGTGCCTAATACAACACATGGCATGTAAGTGGAAATAAAAATAATCTCATGTTCTTGTAGCATTTACTGGTGCTCTGTAAGCTCCTAGAACTAGTGCTAACATTGTAACAATATTCTGATAATGAGGGTGGCTCTGCTGTCGTCTAGGAAACACAGCGATGTTCTCTTGCTGACCTGCAGTGTGGACAAACCCAGGGAGTGGGGTGCCACACTAATGGATCCCAGGATGACTCTCAACACCTTACCTTTGTTTTTTTTTTTTAAGAATTTTTTATTTTATTTATTTATTTTTCTTGTTTCAGAACCTTTGTTTGTTTATTCACTCATTTTTATGGCCAGTTCAGCCCACCCCGAAGGCAGGGCTGGCACAGCATGTGGTGCCGGGGATCGAACTGTGGTCCCTGAAGCCACCCAAGCTTTTCCAAGCAGGAGCTTTAGACCACTGGGCCATCCCGCCAGGCCCTCAACCCCTTACCTTTGGGGTCACCCATTCCTTTCGACTAGGTGTCTGTGTCTTGACCATACACTTGGTCCAGGCTGTGATATCGCCAGTACAGTAGTAAGCATCGCTCCTGAAGACCAGCTGGCCTGAGCATTCCTCACAGGGAAGAAGGGCCCCAAATGCCACACCATCAGCCACTCGGTCCAAGATCTGAAGCAATGAGGAAACTTGTTAGAAAGGAAGGAATGACTCTTCAAAAAACTCTCACTGTGGCCAGGGACATAGTTCAGCGGAGTAAGTGCTTGCCTGGCAAGCACAAGGTCCTTAGTTTGATCCCTGGTACCACCAACAAAACAACAAAACCTCACTAATGTGTAGTGAAGACCTTACTCACAACCCACTCAAGGAAGACATGTCCAAGGCTACTGGGTTACAAAGAGGCTACAATGTAGCACAGACCTTGTCTCTGAGGAAGAACTTCCCTCATCCTGGGGTCTTAAGGGAACTGCACCAAGAAAAATGTACAGAGGGATGCCAGGACACAGTACAGGAAAGGTCTGCTGGAAGCACTATGGTCAGACATGCTGCTCTACATGTCTCTATTCCTTTGTGGGCCATAGCCCTGAGGACACCTGGTATGATCACACAAAGCAAATACCCTGCCTTCGCTCAGAATGTGCTGAGTGTACCACGACGGTGGTGATGCCACCGGGACACAAATGGTGCCCTTCTACACGCAATCAGGGCAGCCTGAACTCACACATAAGTCCCACTGAACACAAAGTAGCTCACCACAGACTCCCCAGATGGCACCTGCTGCTTATTGAAGATAAGCAACTCTTTCAGGTCATTTGTTGAACACACTTTCTTTAGCTCATCCTTGATATTCCAGATCAGGTCGTTCTGGGCCTGTGGATGATACCCAGCATAGGAGAGATAGAAATTCACTGAGGAAGTCTGTCTGTAGCCTCCAGCCACACCTACAAAGTTTAGGTGGGCTGCCTTTTACCCCCAGTCAGGATTTCATTCCAGTCACGCTCCCATGGAATTCAAACTCATAATTTCTAGAGAACACTCCAGAAAGCGAAGAGGACAGCACTGACACAGATGTGGGGAAGCCCTCACACACCAATTCAGGAGACAAAGGAAGGGCCTGGAAATGCTGGTCTGGCCTTTGGGCCCAAAGGATCCCTGCTAATATCCAACACTTCAAGGGGGTCAGGTATGGTAGTTCCCTATCAGTTTTAAGGATGATTCTAGAACATCAATTTCTTTAATAACATATGTTCAGTGTGAATCTTATAATCATCTTGCTGAGAGAAATCTGTCTTTTCATGCTGGAGCTGAGGAACTACTGTGCCTATTCATCTAGAAAGTGGAGAGGGCCATGTAAGGTTCATTATACCCTGCAGGACTGCCATAAAGACCAAATGGAGACACGACTGTATCTACACACACCTGCACCTGCTCTCCACATTCACAGGCTCCCTGAGTAACAAGCCCTCTTCTCTTCTGGCAGCAGTGCTCATGCTAGGATACCAGTGACAGAGACAAGGTGGTGTGTGGAAAAAGTAGATTATTAGGACAAGGGTCAACAAGTTGAACTGTTTCACCTCCACAAGGGACCAAGAATAGAAAGCCTGCAGGAAAAGAGGCCCCATGGTGGGGAAGTCGAGAGAGCAATTTAATTTTCTGCTTTCTTTACGTTTCTGGAAACTTTGGGGACAGGGATACCGTCAGAATCACTGAGAGCAGGAATAAGATGATGCTACAGTTCTGGGGCAGCCAGACTTAGCACATAACACACTTTTTTTTTTTTTTTGTCTTTTTGAGGCAGGGTCTCATTATGCAGTTCAGGCTGGCCTTGAGCTCACTTTTGTAACCCTGGCTGTTCTTAACTCGCACTGATCCTCCTGCCTCATCCTCCCAAGTGCTAGGATTACAGGCCTGTACCACCATGCCCGGCTAATAATGCACACTTAAAAAAAAAAAAAAAAAAAAAAAAAAACCAAAATCAAAAGATCTTGCCAAATTTACTAAGCAACTGAAAACAGATGATAAATTGATTCTAGTTTTCAAAAACCAAAATATTCATGCAAGAGACCTAAGAAGAAGGCTCATTGAAGCCACATGCCTAAAAGACCAGCTATTCTCTCCTAACTCTAAACATCTAGCGCTTTCTGATGATCCGTGTTTCAACACACAGGTATGAGGGACAAATCTCTGGTGAATGACCACTGACTTATCTGGCACTTTCCCCCTTTACCATATGCCTTCCCTATTCCTCTGTTTAATGAAACATCTTCATTTAAAAAAAAAATATGGAAGGGCTGGCCAAATAGCTCAGCAGATTACAGCACCTGCAAGCAGGTGCAAGGGCTGGTGGTTTGATCCCTGGGCCTGCCCCTGGGCACGCTGAGATGGCAACTAAGACTGGTTGTGGTGGCCTGTGCCTGTAAT
This sequence comes from Myocastor coypus, assembly GCA_004027025.1. NCBI lineage: Eukaryota > Metazoa > Chordata > Mammalia > Rodentia > Myocastoridae > Myocastor > Myocastor coypus. The sequence goes on from PVJA010019930.1 coordinate 13,329, forward strand.
CCCAGCTCTTGGGAGGCTATAAACAGGTGGACCACTACGGAATCCGTTCTAGTAATGAGACCCTAAACACGCTTTACACCCTTCCCTAAAATACAAAAAAGAAAGTGTGGAATTATCACCTCTCTTCAAAGCCACTGATTTTTCTATGTGAAGAACTTCAGGAATCAGTGTGTTTAAACTCACCTCCCAATGTTTACAACTGACTCCAGCAAAGCCTGAGTAGGCCAAGGCACAAGTCTACATCACCCCAGTGCAGCTTGTGGCAGGGACGGGTACTCTGTCCCTGCTTGACCCCAGCAACTCATCTGCACTTGCAGCTTGATGTGGGTTCTCTTCCAAAGAAAGCGAGTTGGGTGAAATACCATGCTACTAATGATAAACAGCAATATAGAAATTCCTAAAGGTCCTAGTATGCAAGACAAAGTTCCTTGAATCCTCCCCCCAAATGAGCAAGAGAACTGCAATGAACAAGAGACTCAGAACTCACCTTGAGGGCCTTTTCCAGCTTACTGTCCTTGTCCTTTTCCTTCTTAGACTTCTTCTTGGTTACTGCATCTGTTCCATCCACCTCATCAGCTTTCCTCTTTCTGAAAGGGATGGAAATATGGAGACTCTGGCACTCTGTGATAGTTTTAGCTCCATGGAAACCTCTATACACTTCATCCTCCTGGCACCTGCAGTGCTCTCAGTGTAGGCCTAGGGCTCAGACCTCTCTGATGCCCAACATCTCAGTACCTCTGGGCATACACAAAAGGGACAGGAAGGGCATAGGAGGGGGGCTCTGCTGGAGGTTAAGACCACAATCAACGTGCAGGACCTAGGGACAAACATAACGTGCTGGCACTGAACCTGCATGCTGCCTGCCAACCAGGGGCTGTGTGCAGCCCCTACTGGGCCAGAGGACCCAAACTCAGAGTGATGGCAAAGCCCTACTCTGGTCTGCTTTAGCTATCACACACAGGTACCCAAACCCTTGTACTTCCTATCCTCCACATGGGAAAGAATTGTCTTTTACCTCAAAGTACTTGGGTACAATCAATTACACAGCTCTAGGGTAACATTCAGTTTGGTCCCTGGCAAATTCCAGCCACCACAGCATGCACAGAGCTGGTGAGTTTTTTCATCCATCATGTGCCACCCTGTCTGAGGACATTCTCACTCATATTCAACTCATGCAAGTTGTACAGTTGTTAGTGTGCTACAGACATTGCAGTAGCTCTTTGAGGGCAATGACCCAGCTTTTGTCTAAGGAATACCCTTGGTGTACTCACCAATCAGCTACTTCCAAGGCTGTGAAAGCAGCTGAAGAGCAACAGAAAAGAGACTCAAGACAATCACAGATTGTGCTTCACAACCTGTTGCACTAGTACTCTTTTCCTCTAAGGTCAGGAGCTCAATGCCCAATGCCTAGACCCCTCTGTACTGGTCATGATTCAATCAGCAACATTCAGAGACACAGACATGTCTACAGGGCTGCCAAGGAGACACAAGGATAGGCAGTGAGGGGCTGGGGAACATGGACCAGCTGACTTGGATAGGGGAAATGGTAGTTTTTAAACATTTGGAGGGCTGCATGAGTTGGCCTCAACTGATCTAGAGACTAGAAATCAGGGCCAGTGCTTACAGCCTGGGTCTGATTGGATCTGTGGCAAAGGACACCCCTTGTGGAGGACCACCTAAGCAGCTCTCCTTGAAAGAAATGCGACTGTCTCCATGTTGACTGAGCCTGACCCTATTTCCTCATATTGAAATGTACAGAGCTGGTTAGCACTTCTCATTATCCTTTCAATTGGCCTTAAGTAGTGTATACTGGTCTAGCTGTGGTGCTGGTGGTAACTTTTGAAGATGGCATGCATGTTTCCCTGATAAGACGAAGAGCCAATGTTCCAGGGTGTCAGCTGGGATCAAGCCTCAAGATAGAGGCTATGACTTCCTGGGGCTTGGAAGATTACACATCAGAGGTGAAGCACCAGACCCCCAAAATATTAGATACTATCTCAATAGCATAATGCAAATTACTTCCTTTGCATATCTCTGAATATGGCGGAGGTGAGTGCAAGCCTCTTACCTAGCCCAGCTCACAGTGCTCATATTCTTCCCACAATTCCCTTTCACAAGCCACTCCCCTGTCTCCAATGAATAAAATCTGAGTGCAGCACTGGACTGCTGTCTTGGTTCCAGAAAGCCATCTTCATGGCTGGACTTAGGGTCCTTTGGCTCCCCAATAATTATATATATATGTCTTAGTGTCTTTGTTATTGCTGTGGGTTGTGCTGGGAGTGGTGGATTGGAATTAACTTGGTGGAATTCAAATAACATGGTTTTAGGATTTAAGTTTAGACGTAGGCCAAGGTGAGAACGAGGAAGGGACTCCAACAACCCCTGAGAGTTGCCTGTAGTCCACCCCCACGTATGCACATCTCTGGTTCTGATAGTTAACAAATGGAACAACAGTGGCACACAATCTACAGGGCTTTCAGGCAACCTGTAGACTCCTTACCCATCAACAGCATCCATCCACCCTTCACTCCTTTTTTTTTTTTTTGCAGAATTGGGGATTGAACTCAGGACCTTGCACTTGTTAGGTAGGTACTTGTGATCCACAGCTATCTCCCCGGCTCCTCACCCTTCACTCTTGATCCCTGGGAGCTTCTTCTTCAGGGCTTCTTTATCTTCTTCAGTGAGGAGGCTAAAGCCCCTGAACTGGCTGGCACTGTACTCTGGTTGGAAGTTCAGCTCCTCTCTAATCTTGACAAAGCAGTCTGGGTGGTACCAGCGGTCAATCAAGCCTAGCTGTGGCTTCTCCGGGTCTAGCATCTTCTTAGACAGGCGCATCTGGCCCTGTTGGAAAAGACTATGTGAAACTCCGGGGCCAACTCAAGACCTGGTGGGTTCCTTAACTAGTGTGGTTTTTGCTGTCTTTTATCACCAACAATTGTGTCCTAACTCCAAACCTCTGTAAGTACCTATACTTTATTTTTTTTATTTTATTTTTGGTACTAGGAATCAAACTCAGAACCTCACATTTTCTTTTTTTTGTTTTGTTTATTTATTTGTTTATTTTTATGGCCGGCTCAGCCTGCCCTGAGGGCAGGGCTGGCGCAGCATGTGGTGCCGGGGATTGAACCGCAGTCCCTGCAGCCGCCTAAGCTTTCCTCAGCAGGCGCTTTAGACCACTGAGCCATCCTGCCAGGCCCCAGTACCTATACTTTAAATGGAGTTAATCCCAAATGACTGGCTACACACATACCTGCTGCAGTAAAGAATGACATTTCCCTGTGGATGTAGACCCAGGCAGACCTGAAAACATGTGATGTGTCTGTAGGCAGGGCTAAGGCCTGTAGCCTACTCAGGTTTACAATTCCAGGACCTGATCTTTCTGGGAGATGTACACTGATAAGGCAAAGATCCACAGAAGTCAGCATATGAACAACTGTTTCCAGCCAAGCAATGTCCAATAGCATGCAAGGCCTGGGATTCCCTTGAAGAAAAGGGGACCTCAATTTTTGCCTTCAATGTCTGGTGCCTGATGGAAACTGGAGGTGATGCAGCAATTGCATTTTCCTAACTGCCTACATGCTGAGTTATAGATTTGGAGTGGTAAAGGCTTAGGCACCAGTGTATGGGGCTACAGGGAGGCAGAGTCTAGTGGGAGTTTGGTCTCTTGAAGGGATGCCCAGGCCCCTTCCTTCCTCTTTACCTCCTCTTGTCATAGTGTACAGTGATACTATAGACCCAAATTAACATGGACCGCAATTTCTGAAAATATAAAGTCAAAGCAACTGTCCTTATTCATTTTTTGTGGGACTGGGGTTTGAAACTCACAACCTCGTACTTGCCAGGCAGGTATTTGTGCCACAGAGCTATCTCCCCAGCCCCTCTACAACTTTCCTTTTTAAATGATTATCTCAGGTGTTCTGTCACAACAATGGAAAGCATGCCGTATGGTAACTTGTACAATCAATGCCTTAAAAGGGCCTGCTGCAAAACATCAGGGAAGGGGAAGAATGCTGGAGAGCACAGGCCTTCCTTCCTGCTCCTGCTCCTGCTCCCAGTTATCCACTCCGTGAGACTGGCTAATGAAATTTCTGATTAAATGGAAAGATGGAAGCTCATTCCAGGGAACATAATCATGCCATAAATAAGACAAACAGTTTCCTCTCCACTCCTGCTGAGTGCAGGGGAGGCTTCTCCTGGAGTCTGCAAAGCAAACTCTCCAGGTGTGGAGCCAGGCATGAGCACCAGATCTGTTTGAAGCAAATCACTGTCACCTCTAGTCTACACCAGCATCTTTGCTGCATTTGCGAACATCAGCATTGAGCTGGCTATCTAAGGTCATTTCTTCTCCCCTTGAATAGCCCATGTCACCCATGGCCAGAATTCCACAATGCCCAGGCACCTGGGTCCCCCAGTACTCACCTTTTCTATCCTCTGATAGCACCACCTGCATGTGCTTCTGTTGGACTTGGCATACTCTGCAGCGAATTCACCCAGTGTTTTCTCTGCCTTGCTGCTGATTCCATCCCGGCCTTTGCCTGAAGGATCAAACATGTAGCTCTTCATGTTTGTGCTTCAGGTCCTTTACTGGCTCATCCCCCACTTAGGATCTCACTACGCAGCTTGGACTCATAGTGATCATGTTTTTAGCCTCCCCAGCGCTGGGATTACAGACATGCCACCATGCCCTGTCTGGGTGGCTGGCTGAGGGTGCCCAGGGTTGGGCTGGTGCAACTTGTGGCCAATTCCCACAAGCATCTAATTTCATGTTTAATCATTACATGTATTTGGCTGTATCTGTATTGAGGTATTCCCTTTAGCTTAGTGGTCATAAATAAAGGCCCAATGGAGGCTAGAAGGCTGACTTACTATATTATCAGAAAAAGAACTCTGTTAAATAACCATGGTTATAAAGATTAGGTGGACCAGTTGTTGTTGCCTAAAACACAAAGGGTAAGAGGATAGGGCATCTTGTGAACATGAGCATGAAGAGCTATACCTAGGGCTCTTCCAACTTAGTAATAAACTATACATTAAAACCCTAACAAGGTAACAATAAGTATCTTTTAGTTGAAAAATCTTTAGAACTGTTTTGGACTTCAGATAATTAAAAAAACTGGAGTATTCACACATACATAATGAGGTATCTTAGGGCTGAGATGTAGGTCTGCATGTACAATTCATTTATGCTTCATCTGCATAGCACATTCATGAATAAAAGTAACTGCATACAGTGTTTACTGGGTGCCTGTTTTCTGACTGTACCTCATCATAATTCAATGTCAAACTTTCCACTTGTGGCATGATGCTGATACTCAAGAATTTGGAGCATTTTGGATTACAGATTTATCTTAAATAGACTCCTGGAATCACTAATATATATGTAATATACTTATTTTTTTGTACAAGGGATTGAATTTAGGACCTTGTGCTTGTCAGGCAGTTGCTTTTGCTGCTGAGGTCTCTCTCCAGCTCCTTGGCATGGCTAATATTAAAAGAGCAGCCATAACGGTTACTGAGAACAATGGTTACTAAGAACAACCATAACAACGGTCCTTCAGTAGAAGAATATGAAACTCTTGTTAACACTGGTAGGAATATAAAATGGTACAGGCACTTTGAAAAGTAGTCTGGCAGTTTCTTTAAGGGCAGAACACAGTCCTTCATAGCAGTAGTTGTTCTACTCATCTGCCTTAAGAAATCCAAGTCCTCACACATGCAATATCTCAGTTAACAACCGCAACTGGCAACAACTGAAACGGAGCTAACCAGGTAATGAGTAAACAAACTCATTTATTCAAACAAAGTAACTAAAAAGCAATTAAGCTGGGCATGGTTGAGCATGCCTGTAATCCCAGCACTTGGGAGGCTGAGGCAGGAGGATCAGTGCAAGTTTGAGACCAGCCTGGGCTACAAAGGTGAGCTCAAGGCCAGCCTGAACTGCATAGCAAGACCCTGTGTCTCAAAAAAGACAAAAATAAATAAATAAATAAATAAATAAATAAAAAGATTAAAAAAAAAGAAGACTCCTCTGAGGAAGATGATTCCTTCCCAAAATTTCAAACTGTGCAAAATCAGTGTGTGGTGTTAGAAAGCAGAATGGCAATGTCCTGGGTTGGAAGGACCAGTGGGAAGACCAACTGAAAAGGGCACAACAGAAGCTGTTATATAACCTGACAAGGAATATGTTGACGTGTACCTCCGCAAAAATCTGTGGAGCTGTATCTTCAAGTCTGTGCCTGTAACTCCACATAAGTTGTTTTTAAAATTTTAGGTATAAGATCAAAAGTATACAAGAAACATATGACTACTAAGACATTAATAAAACATGGCAAAATATACAACAGACAAGGTCAAAGATGTCAAATTGTACACACACACCATAGGAAAAAATATTTTCAAAATGTGAAAAGGAGCATCTCTGATATTTCACGTATCTGTGGGGCACTGGTTCCAGAAGGCTGAAGACAGCAACACTCATGATGCTCAAGCACCTTACATAAAGTGGCATAGTCTTTGTATATAGATTCCTACGCATTCGTCATGACATCTACAGATAATTAAAACACACAATGTGATACAAATGCTATGTATCTCTTGTAATACAGTATTGCTTGGGGAATAGTGATGTGTCTAAACATATTCAGTGGAGATGAGCATTTTTCCAAAGTAGTTTTATTTATTTATTTAAATTTTATTTATTATTTTTATTCTTGTTTCAGAACCTTTGTTTATTCACTCATTTTCATGGCCTGCTCAGCCCGCCCCGAGGGCAGGGCTGGCGCAGCATGTGGTGCCGGGGATCAAACCGCGGTCCCTGAAGCCGCCCAAGCTTCCCCAAGCAGGGGCTTTAGACCACTGAGCCATCCCGCCGGGCCCTCCAAAGTAGTTCTAATCAGAGACTGGGTGTGGAAGCACAAAGATAAGATCTGTAACACAATTTATAGAAAGAATTAAGAATTAATAAACATGACAAAGCATTCTACTGCATTAGGAGTGAAAATGCCTCAGGATGGTGTGGAAAGGGAGAAACTGGTACACTGTAACTGACAAAGCCTTTTGAAAGACAATCTGGCCCATCTACAGGAGACCTCCATAACGTTGTTTACTCCTTTGAGTGGTCGTTCCAGTTCCTGGAATAAGAACTGGACACATACCTATTATATGCAAGAAATTTGCAGCAGCTCTATTTCTTAGCTAATAGATTAAAATTCTGCTCTTAAAAGCATTATAAGATCTGGGTTGGGTTAAACTTTTCATGTCTAAAAATAGCCAATTAGGCTCTCTGTAGACATAGGAAACAAGAATCTTAAGAAGTAGAGAACAGCCGGGCATGGTGGTGCACACCTGTAATCCCAGCACTTGGGAGGCTGAAGCAGGAGGATTGGTGCGAGTTCGAGACCAGCCTGGGCTACAAAAGTGAGCTCAGGACCAGCCTCAACTGCATAGTGATACCCTGTCTCAAAAAGACAAAGAGTAGAGAACAATAAACAAAGCCCAAGGACAGTTTGTAGTCTGTTACTTGGGGATTCCACTAAGTCGGGATTCAAGAAGGCAGATAACAGCTTATCCTGATGACTCCTTGACAGTTGTCTCTTCCCTTGTTTGGAATATTAATAGTTGTCTCCTGCTTGGAATCTTTTTAATTAGCATTTGTGTTTAACGAGCATTGGGCAAATGGATGGAGGTCAGAGACTGTAGCACTTCTTTACTAAAGTAATTATGCACCTGAGCACGTTCCTTGGCCCTAAATAAAAGTCAGAGACTTCTGAAGGTCAGGGCTCACTTTGAAAGAGACAAGTCTCAGTGAGACCTCTGAAGCGAAATGCATTGGGTCTTCTCATCATTTCTTTTGGCACCCACTCATAATATACAACAGCTCTCTGCATAAAAATATACTTAAGATAATTACTAGGTAGGTTTTTGACTTGCTGGCACTCTGAAGATCTTTCTATGGCACACTTACTTTACTGTTATTCTGAGCAATCTGTTTTCAGCAGATCAGAAAGGACTGGAGTTAAACACATTAGCGTTGTGAAAGGGACAGGCAGGGAGAGGAAACACAGTGCAGCACTTTGGCACACATAGCTCCCTGAGGAGAGAAGGTCATGTTTCTATCAAAGTCATGACAGATTGAACCTGGTCAGTTTAAGAAGGCAGAGCATGAATGTAAGCTCAGAAGATTTCCTTGAAGAGTCATGCAAACTGACTTTCTGAAGACTTAAAGGTACCCAACAAGTTGTTTATGGACATCAATATACTGACTTTAAAGTTTTTATGCAGAGACAAAAGACCCAGAAGAACCAACTTTACACCGAAGGAAAACATCAAATCAGGGGGTTGATGCCATCTGCCCTGAAAAGTAAAGGCTCACTCTAAGCTCTAGCAATTAAGACACTGGTATTGACTAAGGGAGCAGAAAGCAGATTCACAGATAGAACCAACTGATCTTTTAAAAAAGCAAAGCAACAGAGTCAAGAGTGTTCCTGCCAAGTAGTGTTGAAACAAAGGGATAGTCATGTTAAAATTATCTAGACACATTCCTTGCACAAAACCCTAACACGCATGACGTAGAAGAAAACTTAGATGATCCTGGTCCTGGGGATGACTTTCTAGGTATAATACAAAGTAATGATCCATAAAAAAACTGGCATGCTTCGTTAAAATGAAGTATTTCTGCACTATGAAAGACCCTGAAAATTATCAGCCACAGACTGTGAGAAAATAGTTACAAAACCTACCTGATACAGGGCTATTTTAACAAATGTGTGACCTCTTTAACACAATAGCAAGAATAATCAACTAAAAATGGGGATAAGAGCTGGGCATGGTGACACATGCCTGTAATCCCAGTACTTGGAAGACTGAGGCAGGAGGATCAGTGTGAGTTCAAGACCAGCCTGGGCCACAAAAGTGAGCTCAAGGCTAGCCTGAACTGTACAGCGAGACCCTGTCTCAAAAAGACAAAAAAAAAAAAACCAATAAAAATGGGTATAAGGTCTACATGAAAGACAAACAGGTGGCAGATAAGCTTTTAGGATGTTCAACACCATACACTACCAAGGAAACACAAATTAAAACAATGATATGTCACACACTTAGAAACACAGACACAGGCCCAGCAGGATGGCTTAGTGGTCTAAAGTGCCTGCTTAGGAAAGCTTGGGCAGCTGCAGGGACCTTGGTTTGATCCCTGGCACCACATGCTGTGCCAGCCCTGCCCTCAGGGCAGGCTGAGCCGGCCATAAAAATAAATAAATAAACAAACAAAAGTTCTGAAACAAACAAACAAACAAAAAAGAAACACAGACACTACCAAATGCTAGCGAGGATGTAGAGTGAAAGAATCCTTACCACTGACAGGAATGTAAAATGCTCTATTTGGGAAGAAGATTTGAATGGTTTATTATTATTATTATTATTATTATTATTATTATTATTATTATTATGTCTTTGAGACAGGGTCTCACTATGCAGTTCAGGCTGGCTCTGAGCTCACTTCTGTAGCCCAGGCAGGTCTTGAACTCACACAGATCCTTCTGACTCAGCCTCCCAAGTGTTGGGATTACAGGTGTGTGGCACCACGCCTGGCTTGCTGAATGGTTTAACAGCAAACCAAAAGCACTCTTACCATGACATAGCAACCGGTACTTATCTAAAGTTAAAAACCTGTCTACATGGAAATCTGCATTTTTGCCTACCTCTAAAATTACTCTGAACACCACATGCAAAACTTTATTAGATCACACTCCTTGCAGGTGGTGGAAACTCACATGTAGCCTCCTGGGAGGGAGTGGCCTAGAGGGGATGTGAGGCCTTGCAGCCGCCCCCATGAGGTGAGCAGCTGTGTTTTTGCATATGTCCCCCACCATAATCTGCTTCAAAGCAACCAACTCCAGAAATTGAGCATGAATAAATATTTTTTATAAGATTCTTTTTTATATATTTGGTACTGGATCTCACTACATAGATTAGACTCCTAGTGATTCTCCTGTTTCCAGCCTCCCAAGTGGGATTACAGGTGTAATCCACCAATACAGTCTCCACTATACCCAATCTCCACTGCCTTCTTAGTGTGCCCTGAGGGTGGGCCTGGCATGCACACTAGGGATTGAACCCCTACCTAAGCAGGTGCTTTAGTCCACTGAGCTATCTGGCCTGCTATTTTTTCCTTTTATAAGTTTTTGTCTCATTTATTTTGTCACAGTGACTGATCTCTTAAATCCTTTTATTGTGGCAGCTTTATTTATAACTGTCAAAACTTAGAATAAACTAGG